>RJWM01016911.1:0-43510 GCA_004363535.1 Dasyprocta punctata | reverse complement strand
TCTGCAGGGACTCTCTGCCCCCTGCCTCTCGCATCTTATCTACCCCTTTTGGCTTTGCCGGTAACTAACTCTCCAGTCACTCAGCTTATATCCATTCCCTCCTTGGTCTTTTGGGTAGTGTTCCCTTTTCTCTGGTACCTTTGCCTGGATCTCTGCACGTTTTCTTCTTGTTATTAATGGTCCAAGAGAGGACCCTCCCTGGACCACCTCGTCTCAAGAACCTCATCATGTTGCACCAGTTTATCATTATCTTGCTTCCCCACTCTGTCTCCTCAGAACGTATCACTATCTGAAGGGATCTCATCTACTTACTTGTTTATGTTTGTCTGTTGCCAACATCAGCATGTAGCCTCTGGGAAAACAGGGGTCTGACTGATCTTTTTCCAGCCTCTAGGATCTGTTGATCCATATCTTCAATAACTACTTGTTGAATGAATGAAAAGTGGATGTATATAATTATAACATTTTATAACAGCAAAAAACAAAGAATAAATTCAAAAGGCTCCCAAGCAAATGAAGTAGATTACCTACAAAGGAGTAAGCTCAACAGTATCCATCTTCTTATAAGAAATATTGGTACTAGAACAAAATATAATGATACTTCAAGGTTCCCAGAAAAAATAATTGGGAGTCTAGAACTAGATGCCCAGCCAAATTTTCAATCAAATCTGAGAACAAAGTCCAGAATTTTTGAACATGTGAAGGGTCAAAATCTGCCTTTTATAAACACCCTCTGAAAGAATGACACACAGATGTACTCAGAAAAAAGAAGAAAATAAAACTCAGGAAAGAGCAATATAGAATCAAAATAAGTCAGCATTATAATAAATAAAATGATTTCTAGAATCAAGCCTGTGCAGCAGGCCTAATAAGCTATCAGTCCAAATTAAAACAGCAAATCAGAATGCTCAGAGGAAATACAGTCCTCAAAGGAAAGTGAGCTGTAATAAATCACATAATTAAGAAATAGCAAAGGTCTCACTGGTCACAGAAGGACTCGACATCATCATCATCATCACCCATCAGCTTCATTCTTCCCTACTCCTACCCTCAGTGATGTGTCTCCTAGCTTTCAAGTTATATTCTCCTTTTTAAAATATGAGTTCATTTTATTGAGGTATAATTTACATCCAATGACATGTGCAGATTTCAAATGTATAATTCAATGTGTCTGACAGATGTGTAGTATATTGCAATCATATCTAGTGTACCTATGACCATTCAAAATACAGATTTACATCCACATTGCATTTGCATCATTCCAGAAAGTTCCCTCTGGGGTCAGTTCCCACCATAACCTCCCTACTCCAAGCAATCATGATGTGGTTTCTCTTCCTGTATCTTGGCTTGGCCTGTTCTAGAACTCTTTATGAATGGATTCATACAGTATGTGTGAATTACTGTCTGGAATTATTCACTCAACATGAAGTTTTTTAGTTATACGTGTTTGTTGGATTTAATACATGTTTGATCTTTTTGAGTGCGTAACCATTTCATGAATACGATTCATTTATCCATTTTATTATTGACAGTTTATTATTTGGGTAGTTAAAGGCTTTTAAAAAAAGTTTTTGACTAATATGAATAAAGCTTCCATGAATGTTCTTATGTGAATTTTATGCTAGGTATATATTTTTCTTTCTTTTCCTAGGATTATAATTGGGAGTTCATAGGTTAGGTGTATGTTTAACTATATTTTTAAATGCCCAACTGTTTTCCAAAGTAGTCATACCATTTTATGTTCCAAGAGTTCTCCATATTTTCACAAATATTTAGTATTGTCCAACTTTTAAAGTTTAACCATTGTAGTGCGTGTAGTTTAGTATGAATTGTGGTTTTAGTTTGTATTTCCCTGCAAACTAACGATGCTGCATATCATTACAAATATTTCTTGGCCCTTGTTATATTTTATTATATTAATTATTCTAACCTGTAGTTTTATTTTATTGTCTCACTTTCTGTTGACTTTTAAGAGTTTTCTGTATATTCTGGAGACAAACCTTCCTTTGTGGAATGCAGTGTTACAAATATTTCCTCCCAATCTGGAGCTTGGCTTTTAATTTTCTTAATGTCTTTTGAATAGCAAAAGCTGTTCACAGCCAAGCTGTCTAATTTATGAAATATTTGTATTTAATATTGTCCATTGCTTTCTTTTTGTCCCATCTATTCTTTATCTTCACCTCCTCTTTTTTGGCCTTCATTTATCATTTATCATTCTATTTTACCTCCCTGCTAGCTTACTATTTATAATTCTTTGGTTGTTTTAGTGGTTTCTTAAGGTTTATATACATAACATTAATAATTAAGAATAGTCTTGTCATAAGTAATATTATACCACTTCATATATAGCATAAGATCCTTATGATAATATATTTCTATTTTTCCCTCTAGAATTTTATGCTGTTACTGTCATATTATGGATATTGTAAACCCCACATTGCATTGTTGTTTCTGAAGCTGCCAATTATCACAGATATTTAAGTAAAAAGACAATATTTTCTGTCTGGCTCATTCTCTCCCCTTCCTTGAGTATGCCAATTACACATATATTAGGCCACTTGTAGTGGTCTCTGTTGGAGACCACTGTGAAGGAGCCTTGAGCAGGGTTTAAAATTAACTAATTGGCTTTCTGTTTATCTGTGAGCCTGTCCAAGGCCTAGGCCCCTTGCCTGGCGATGGGAGCTGATTTATAATAAGTGAACCTCTATACATCACTGGTACTGGCCGAGGCCTATAGTGGCCAATAAGGCCAGAGATGTGGCCTTATGTGGGACAGCAGAGTAGGCTTTAAGGAAGCAAAGATTAGTGAACTGTCCAAAATAAAACAGACAGAAAATAAAAAATAAGCAATATCTGGGAGGACTGAGACTATTGGGGACCTAGCCTAGATCCCCAATGGGGGAATCCCCTCAGTATCCCCTCTCTTTGTCTGCTTTGATAATAAATATGAGCAGGGAAAGAGGTCTTTATCTTAGCCCTCACGACAGCTCAAAGGGCAAGATAAGGTCACTGCCAAAGACGCCTGGCTCAGACTCAAGTAAATAGATAAGAGACTGCAGCTGCAACCATCACATATCTGCAGTGTCTCTTTCCACCATAAGTGCCATCATAGAGATAAGACAGTTCTCCTTAATTGGCATAATTTACTACTTGGAGAAGTCTTTCAAGTGACTCCCAAGGTCCTGCTCATTTCCCGCGCTTTCCTCAGTATCCCCTCTTTGTCTGCTTTGATAATAAATATGGGCAAGGAGAGAGGTCTTTGTCTTAGCCCTCACGACAGCCGCAGAGTCAAGAACTCTGCAGGGGCTTTGATCCTCCTGGAGCCCTAACATCATACCACTTGTCTCATTTATTTGAGCCTTCGCCGTGCACTCGTTCGGGAGAGTGGGGATCTAGGCTGGGTCCCCGATAGTCTCAGTCCTCCCAGATATTGCTTATTTTTTATTTTCTGTCTGTTTTATTTTGGATAGTTTTTATTACTGCTATGATTTCAGTTCACTAATCTTTGCTTCCTTAAAGCCTACTCTGCTGTCCCACATATTGAAATTTTCACCTATGGACTTGCACTGTGGGTCTTTTCTATATCACTGAAGTTTTTGAACATAAGGAATGCAGTTATAATAAATGTTTTCATGCATTTGTCTACTAATTTAAACATCTGAGTCAATTCCTGGTTAGTTTTAATTTATGAATTTTTCTCATTATGTATCATATTTTTCTGCATCTTTGAGTACCAGATATTTTTTGGATACATCTGTGAACTTTACCTTTTGGTGTCTGGTTAGGCATGCAGTTCAATTCCTGTAAAAGTTTGACCTTTTAGGTCTTACTTCTAAAATTATCAGGTGGGACCAGAGCAGTATATAGTTTGGGGCTACTGATTCCCCACTACCGAGAGAAGACCCTTCTGGTAACTCTACTCCATGACCTGTGAATGATTATACAGGTCCTGGCCCTGAGGAAACACTTGTATTATTGTCTGTAATCCTTGAATTCTCAGTAAGGGTGATACTACCCAAAAAGGAGGGAAATTTAATTTTTAGAGGAAAAAACCCTCACTGTTTATGTGCAAAGCAGAAATACACATAGTAACTGTATCATATATATATATATATATATATCATTTATATACTATCTCACAGATACATTAATATCTGTAGTATTATAGTTTCATGGGGAGAGCTATAAAAATGTCTAAAATGACTTCGGGGGTGATAATTTTAATAGGTTGCTTGCTGATGTGATCATTTTGGGTGGTCCTTTTCTCTTCCCTCATAGAGTCCTCACGTGCAAGGTGCCCAGTCCTCTGTGCACACCAGAGCAGGGCCTCTGAAGGTGTTACCTTTTGCTGTGCAACTTTCTCCACTTAAGTACACTGTCCTGAAAACTTCAGCCACCCTTGTCCCCTGGCTCGGGGGTCATCTGAATGCTCCTGGGTTTCTCCTTCTTGCACCATAGCCTGGGAATTCCTACAAGGTAATACGCTGTGGCAGTTCTGGGCCTCACCTCATTGCTGGCCTTCTCTGTAGCATTAGTGCTAGTTCTGTCTCCTGTCCATTGTCCTGAAAACCATAGTTTCATACATATTCGGTGTAACAGAAAAATACAGTGACTGTTCAAATTTTTAAAAACTTATTACAGTAAAAGACACAACACTATTAATTCTCCCTCAGAATACTCCCTTCACTTTGAACACACTCATCTGATCATCTTGTCACTTTTTGAAGCCATTCTGGAAGTCCTCTTTTGTGACTATCTTTAGTTGTACTCTCATGGCAGTCTTGATGCCCTGAATCAATTAAAAACATTTATCTTTCATGGTCATTTTGACTTTGGGGGAAGAGCCAGAAGTTACACATTGCCAGATCCAGGAAATAAGGTCGATAAGGTCATGCTATAATGTTTCTACGGCCCCACTTTTCCATTAGATGGCACTTGGCTGTAGCATTCACCATATTTTTGATCATACTTCATAAAGACCTTCACAAAAGAAGACTTTAGAACTGTTTCACAAAGTAGCAAGAATGATAGGATAAGTACGTTGAAGCGACAAGGAATATTCTGGGGAATTAATGACAATGTATATTGTACTATAAGAAATGTTTTTACCTAAACCTTATATTATCTGGTTTTGGTGGTTTTGTGTAGGAGGGAAATCTGTTTTCTGTTTTGGGCAGAAGTGGAAGTTGTCTTTGTTCACCTTTAACTGGCACAGATTTACAGGTCACAAGTGCCTCGTTCCGAGCAGCTTTGGTCACAAATTAATTCTTAGGCAACTATACTGTTAGAAAGGCTGGTTATGGCTGTCTAACTTTAGAACCAAACTTATGAAAGCAAGGAGCCTTTATAGTTACAGAACAGAATGCATTAATGGTACCTAGAGACCTTGCCCATGTGGCAAGTAGGGAGTGGTGTAGTAAGTGGCAGTGGTTGGGAACAGCGAGGGCCAAAGGGGTGGAGGGGAACAGTGGACAGCTCTAATTTTCTGACCCAATACAGTGGTGGATCCAAGTATTATAGATGACTATTACTGCATCGACATTTTCACATATATTGCTAAAAGCTATAGAGGCAAACCAACAGAACTCACACTGACACGTTCCTACTAGGGCATGGGAATAGAAGGAGAGCAAGCAGAAGGAACACTGAAATGAGCCACATTTCACATCTTCGTTAGGTCTTTTAAAAGTTGATACAAGCTTAGAATGTAGGTCTTTTAAAAGCTGATACAAGCTGAAAGCAGAATTATACACGTTATGCTTTGTACCGCTACCATGTCCATTAAGGCAGCCTGGAGCCACATGTGACTACTGACTTACTGAAATGCGGCCAATGTAACTTGAGGAACCAAATTTTTATCCAAGTTTTATTAATTAAAATAAAAATGTACAGCCACATTTGGTTAAGGGGTATCATATTAGCAGAGACATAGATGTTTCTATCATCATAGAAGGTTCCATTGGATAGCATTGGTCTAAAACTTGGGAGACAATTATCAGAAGAATCAAAGTCAGAAATGGTCAAGCGTGGTAAATTCTTCTGAGACTTGGGGAAATGGGGTGGGGGTTACTGTTAATTTCATCCCTCCATCATGCCTTGAATATTGTGTTTTGGTGTACGTTCAGAATGCTCACCTCAACCTGTCACCTCAAAGCCCCCAGAAGTCCATTCTCAAAGGAATTTTGCAAAGATTTTTGGTTTAGTTGTATGTGAGACTTTACAAATATTTTTAGAGAGGAAACTGGTTTTTACAAATCATGATAGAATTAAACAAAAATTGTTAAGTTGTTAATCTCAACTTTCCACCAACTATCTGTGTCTTTGATAAAATTAAAAAAAATTACTCTATTTGGTAAAACTGAATTGCTAAGCATTTTCCAGTTCATAGCTCTACTTCTTAAATACTCAGTGCTTTGATTGTTCTGGCCTTACAGAGTTACAGCTTTCCTTGACTGTAAAAGTTAGGACTTCTCTGAGAAAGGAGGAGGTGGCAACTGAGCATCGCCATGTGAAGTCAGAGGTGCCATTTCCTGTGGGAGGGAGTGGCAGATGGGATTGTGAGGGGCACAAGAACTTTTTATTTACATTTGTCAGCATTTGACTTTTTGGTTAACAATGAGCATGTATATTTTGTAATTAAATAAAATTAATAAAAGGTGGATTACATAGAATGAAATTGTTTTGTACTACTCCTTAGGAAAACAAGAACAAAGTCCTTGACAAGCCCTCCCCACCATTCACTCCACAGCCTCTCCCTGTCCTTCTCTATCACTGGACAGTTGTACTATCCTTCTCTAGGTCCTCAACCATGTCCCCTTCCCCTTGCCACTGTCCTTTGCGTTACCCTGGTTTCTCCCTCTAACTTGTCTGCTCTGCTCACCCTTCCCTGACCCTTTCTTTGGGGGTGGGAAGCAGGGAGGAAGGGCGTTTGTCTTCAGGTCTCAGCTCAAATACCATAATCTTTGAAAAACTTCTGTGGCAGTCTATTTTCCATGATGGTCTTCAGAATACCCCCTCTCCCATCTCTTCTGCAACATGTCCAGCCACTCCCGTCAAGCGAAGAAACCAGATTCTCTACCCCCTTGCACCGGGCAGGCCTTGGTCACATGAACAATGGAATGCAGCTCAAGTGACATTCTGGGGTTTCCCAGAATAGCCTCAGCAAGGCTCAAAGGACTAGCGGCTTCCACATGGGCCTTTTGAAACGCTCTGTCTTGGAACGATCCCTCCTGGAACTCAGCGCCTTGCTGTGAGGAGTCCATGCGCAGATGCTCTGACTGACTGCCCCAGCTGAGCTTCTAATAGCTGCTGCTGAGTAAGCCATCTGCCAAGTCCAGCCCGGGCAGATGACCCAAGTCCCAGCTTCCATAAGACCCCAAGCAAGAACCATGAGGAAGTTCTGGGGACGTAGCTCAGTGGTAGATGAACCTAGGACGAATGAGGCCTGAGTTTGATCCCTAGAACCTCAACAAAATGAGAAAGAAAGAAATAAAAATTACAAGGTGAGCCCAGTCAACCCTCAGAGCCATGACTGTTTATCACTGAGTTACAGAGTGATAGTTATGCTGTCTTCCCAGAAGAGAAGTCCCTGTTAAGATACTCTTACCACCCCATTTTTCAATAACAACGAATGATAATAACACAACCAGTGTACTGGAAGTCAAACACTGGTCTAAGTGCTTTACAAACACCAAATTATTCTGTCCTCACAGAAACCCATGAGGCAAAGCAACATAGTTAACCATTTGGCCTCGGAGTTCAGCCTGGGTGTGAACCAGGCTGTCCCTAAGCAGGAATTCTTCACAGTACCATCACCGGTTTGCAATTGTGCCTGTATTCTTGTAATTATTCAGATAAATGTTTCTCTTCCCAACTACACTGTGAGCTCCATGGGGGCTGGCTGAGATCATGTCTGTGTCTTTTCGGAGTGAATCCCTGGTTTCTATTCATAAAATCAGAGTGAGTAAATCTCAGAGCTCACATTCAGCATGAAAGGGGGAAAAATGCCAACTGCTTAATAGTTCTTTACAAGATAGTACCAAACTTGTAGTTTGTAGGTGAAATATGTATTTGGATTTCAAAAGAGCATAGCACAGCATAGCATAGCATAGCATAGCATAGCATAGCATAGCACAGCATAGCATAGCACAGCATAGCATAGCATAGCATAGCATAGTGCTTCAGATTATAGGCTTTGGGGAAGACAGATCTGGGTTCAAATCCTGAACTGAGCATGACTTTGGTCAAGTTAATTAACCTGCTTAAAGTCTTTGTTTCTTAATCTATAATATCATGTAGATGCCTTGCCAGTTGTTGAAAACACATGTACATTAGTTAGCTTTGAATTATAATACAATACCTCAGGTAATCAATTTAAAAAGGAGGAAAGCATTTTGGCTCAGAGTTTTGGAGATTTCAGTCCATGATAGGTGGTCCCCACTGCTTTTGGGCCTGTGGCAAGGCAGGGCATCCTGGCAGGAGCACACTGGCAGGAGCACATGGCAGAGGAAACTGCCCATCTCATGGCAGCTAGGAAGTAAAGACAGGAAGAGGAAGGGCCAGGACCCCAATAATGCTTCAAGGGCACACCTTCAATGATATAAAACCTTCCATTTGGGCCCTATCTTAACATTTCTACCATCTCCCAGTAGCACTGATCTAGGGACTAATCCTTTAACATGTGGGTCTATGGGGACATTTAAGATCCAAATCATAGCAAAGTGCCATATGCAAAGTGTCTTGAACACATATTCAGCACACAGTCCCAACAAAGAGTCACTGTGAAACATAACCAGTAGAAAATTCTTTTTTTTTTTTGTTAATGGGAATTGAACTCACGACCTCACACTTGCCAGGCAGGTGCTGTGCTGCTGAGCTATATCCCTAGTCCAAACCAGTAGAAAATTCTTAAGACTGACAGCAAGTGTCAGGTTTGTTCATATTAAATACTAGCTAAGAAACCGCTTCTTGGCCTTTTGGCTAAGATCAAGTGTAAACATTAGCTACATAATAAGAGCAACCACGTTAAATGGTTGTAAATGGCAAATGGTAGACAGATGTATCCACCTTGGGCATTTGCTCTCACTGGATATATAAATTACATAAATTTTTATTTATGACTATTTAAAATACAGTGGACCCCTGACTTACAAACTCAATTTGTTCCCGATGGCTGGTTGTAACTCAAGTCGTCAGTTGAGGACTCAAGCCTTCAAAGTCTCTGTCCTGTATGCAGGCAGATCTCAGTGTCCTTAGAGAGACACTGGCCCAGGATTTCTCAGTCCCATACAGGAAAAGATGTAAAGTTCCTTCCAGAACTCTAAGGGTTAAATCTGTATCTGAGACCATCTGGAAGTCCGAGAGGCTGGCATTTGGGTCACGACTCAAGACTGGTTGTAAGTTAAAAATGAAGTTCTGGTCGTAACCCAAGTTGTTGGTATGTCAGGGCAGTTCTAACTCCAGGGTTTGTGTAGTTGATAGATTATCAACAAAGTATCTTATCATAGCCTCCTGTGAAGCCTGCTTGTTGGAAACCTTTACTGAGTGGGAGGTGAAGGGTACCCTTAAAGACCTCCATCCCCTTACCCTGGTTCCTGGGCCATACCTACACTCAGATGGAGGACAGCGTTTGGTGTTGGATGATTTCTTTCCTGCTACTTAGAAGCTGTACCTGCTGGGAAGAGAAAAGCAGACTGACACGTGGCTGAGAGAATACATTTCCTAAGTACGAACAGAGAAGGCTGAATGTGCTCAGTGTTCGCAGATGTTTCAAGGTTTACTCCAACTGCTGGAAAACCTGCCACTAGTGTCATTCATACGTGCCCAGTGTGACATTTTTTCTTCTTGGTACTGGGCTGAAAACCACGAAGGGCTGAGCTACATTCTCAGCTCTTTTTAATTTTTGAGATGGGGTCTTGCTAAGTCACCCAGGCTGGCCTTGAACTTGCCACCCTCCTAGCTCAGGCTCCTGATTGGTTGAGATTACAGGTGTGTGCCACCATGCTCAGCCTGTCTGACTTTTAATTTCTCGGAGAACTGACCAGGTGTTTGCCAGCTTTTGTACATTTTTGTCCAACTCTTCATTTTCCTATGTTTTTGCAGAAATTTACCTTTAAAAACAACAACAAATTGTATTGGGAGTTGAAGCCAGGCCCTTCACATTGGACTACATCTCCAGTCCCTTTAAAATTTTTTTTGAGACAGGGTGTTGCTAACCCCTAAACTGCCTAAACTGTGCTTAAACTTGCAATCCTCCTGCCTCCTAATTCCAGAGCACTGGGATTATAGGTATGTGCTACCACCCAGGCTTTACCAGCTGCTTCTATGTTACTTCTGATCACAGTCTCCCCTAAGGGAAATGATGCACTGTGGGTGCATGTATACTCTGATTGATATATGTATTAGTCAAAATGTCAGGAAATTATTTACAAGTAATTTAAATGGGTGCTCACCATTTAAGAAAACAGATAATGAAAGGAAGCCCCCTTGTTACCCTGTCTCCATAACTTAGAAACCCAGGATCAGGCTGATTATGAGGTATACCCAGCTTCAAAGCACAGTGGACAACTTAGTCCTTTGCAAGAGAAAACTTTATAAAGTTCCATAAACCATAGTCAGTTTGATAAATGCTTTCTGCTTCCATATGAATGAGCCAAACAGTGTCACAGTTTAATTTGTTATAAATTTGTGGCTGTTGATTTGGGTCATAAACTTCACCAATGGATGGTACATTTGCTGGGGAAGAATACAGAGAAATAGGAGAAATACCATAGCTCTGGGAAACTCTCCTGAACTATTGTACTTGCTTTTCTTCATAATTTGGCTTATTTTATTTGAAGAGATGGGTCAAAAGTTGATTTTTTAATAATGAAAGGTGGGGCAAGCCCTGGGCTGGATCCAGCACCAAAACGACACCTAACAGACTGGAATATCAGGCAATGCGTTTTATTTTTCTAGCTGCAAATTCTGCATATGGGAAAAGGTGTCAGACTGAATGATCCCACTGAATCCTTCACTTTTAAGATCACTGATTCTAGGCTTGTATAAACTACCACAAATTACCTGTGTGTCTTGCCATCAGTCATTTAATCCACAAATTAGATGACGTCTGGCATTACCACAAATGTAGCCATTTTTTTCATTTTCATTATAATTTAACAGTTGTTTGTGATTTCTGAATTTTAACTTTGAACACTGATGTTTACTTAAGTTCAAGGATTCCTGCTGCTGTGTTATTCTTCTGTAAGTCGGCTTGCTCTCTATTCTCCATTATCTTCTATTCATTTTTTTCTCCTCATGAAGAGTTCATTTCTGAGTCAAAAGCCTAAGTTACTGGCTGGAGGTCAGCTCACACTATTATTTAAGTAACAAGCAGGATTCATTTTCTAACTAGGATTGTATCTACAAAATATGGCACTTTAAGTGGAGGTGGCGCTTTGAGTACACTATTAGAATAGAATGGCAGGTATTAAGCAAAGAAATTATTTTTAAAAAGGATGTTCAAGAGCCTGGGCAAAAGTAAATGAACTGTGCTCACTTGAGCATCACCCTGACTGTGAGGAAATAGCTAATGAGATACCCAGCTGAAGAGCACATACATCTATTTGGATCACACACCTGAAAATACAATATAAAACAGAGTTGACTATTTAGAGCTTTTGTTCTTCCAAAATTTGCAAGCAGTTTTAATTTGGAAGAAGCAATAATTAGGCTACAGTGTTCAGAAGCTTTTTAAAAAACCTTCAAAAATGTCACTGGTTTTAAAAATGAAGGCTTGGATTAAAAACCTGGCTGGTACACAAGTATCCTTCAAAGGTGAAGGAGGAACAAATACTTTCTCAGACAAACAAAAATTGCAGGGATTTGTCACCAGTAGACCTGTAGGAAAACTGTATCTGCTCTCGCGCTCTCTGGCTGCTTTCAACTTATTTATTTTCAACAAAGCCATTTAACAAGTAACTGGCTACTCTTCAGAGTAGACTATTTTGAATTTGAACTTTTAAGAGTTAAAGTTTCATTAAAACCATGTAGTGCAATTGGAGAAATATCATAAAACATCTCTTTAATGTGAACACTACTTTGTACAATGAAAAACTATTTACAAGGCATCCCCTCCAGATTGTTGCTGTTGCTTCGTTCGTCTTCCCATGTGCGGAAACAACAAGTCTTCAACCAGGGAGCTTCAGTCCAATTGCACGTCCTTCTCCTCCTCGGTGGTTCCTGGGGATTCAGGAAGCTTGTCCACTTAATTCTCCTCAGTAATTATGGCTCAGCAAGCATGACACCAAAATCATCTGTACCCCAGAGATTTTGGCAACCACACATATATAAAATGAGCAGATAAGGTCTTATTACCAATAAATACAAATTTGACAGTCCAATCCATTTCCAATCTTAAGAAATTATTTTCACTTAGGAAAATATCTGTTTCTCAATGGAACTAAAGTAACTAATCTGTTCTTCATACTGGAACTGTGTTAGGAGGTTTTTGTATACAAATATAGCATGTTTTGGCCAGGAATATAATTTCTTGTTAACAAGTTTATTTGCCTTTACACACAGGATTGCTACATACATTCACAGTTTTAATAGACTGTAATTAGCTATTCCAGTTGTGCTTTAAAATCCCAAATATTATTCTCATTAACGAGTGCAAAGCAAATGTCTCATTTGACTACAATTGGTCCTAGAGTTATAAACTCCATAATGATTTATAGAGAGTTCTCCTATTCTCCAGTTTCATCGTTTGCTTTTTCAGGTATGACTTCCAGGCTCCGGCGTGGCTTTTGAACCTCAGCGTTTTCAGTGCCTGGCTTATTCAGTCCACACGAAACAGCAGCATAATGGATTTGTTTCAGGTTCTCCAATGTCTCATTCTTAGCGTATTTCAAAAGATCTGCTTGTCCCTGTAATAAAACATGCAATTAAACAGTATTAGGTATGACATGACTTACCATTAAGACTTTACAGTATAGGTCTTTGGCTGGAATACAAGTATTTTGTTTCTGCAGGAAGGCATACTTTATGCAATATAACAACATTTTAACAAAATTCTTATCATCTTGTTTTGAAATCCTACATCACTATTATTTTTTGTTGTTGTCTTTTTTTGGTTGTTTTTTATTTGATTGCTTTTTGATTTTTCTGTGCTTTTTTTCCTCTTAAAATAAAGGCATTTTTCATTAGTACTGCATCCGAACAGGTCAATATTGATTATAAAAAAACCAAGTTTGCTTTCCCAGTTTAAACATACGATGCTCTTTCAGTCCTTTCCGCTTATAAATCTGAAGTAAGCTGTGTGTGCCCACACGCATGCCTGCATGTGTACTATTCCTGTAGGAATAGATCTTGGTTAAGATATTTTTCACTGGTTGCCCAATCCTGTTTTGTCCTTTTAACATTTTATTCTGGAATACCCATTTACAGAAGGATAGTATTTACAGAAGGAAACAGAGTATTTCTCTTGTGTACCCTTAAGACAATTTTCTGCTACTTACATTTCACAACTATAGTACAGTATCTGAGAAAGACACAGACAGGGATGCAGGGCATGTCTACAGTTCCAGGTAACTTGACATCTAGCAGCACCTGTGGCCTTCACTCGCTATAGCACCACCTCCTCAACTGCTGACATCAAAAAACGTCTTCAGACATTGCTGAATGTCTCTTGGGGGATCAAAGTGCCCCTGGTTGAGAACCACTGAGCTAATGCACAGACCAATGATCTAAAGTTACTGAGGGAAGGGATAATGGGGTAATGAGGTAAAGTGGATAATGCTCCAATGGGCAACTCCCAACACTTCTGCTTGGCCATTTTATTCTATTTTTCTTTTCAAACATCCTATGTAATGATTCTTGCTACTTACACTCTTTCCTTTCCTTTTTTATCAATTAAGTATATTGGTACATTTTAGGTAAACATTATGATCACATGCATCATAGGGAATTTGTACCTGTATATGACGTAACTTGACTCTTCTTTTTTCCATTCCCCTCCCCTCAACCCCTCTAGTCTCCTTGTTCACTGTTTTTTCCTTTCCCCCAGGCTCTTGACTTATTCCACTGACTTATTTTCTTTATAATTTCTCTATTGTTTGACAACTTGCCACACTTTACATCGTTTTCTTTTTTAACTGTCTCCAAATGCACAGCGCCTTTAAGGTAATTCTGATTTCTGTGCAAGCAGACTTGGAGCTGGCTGCAGAGGACAGTGGGCCAGAACCCACCTTGGCAGGCAAGTGGACTATAATCTAATTTTAGCCACTGGTGAGACCAAGTTGCAATGGAGTTTTAAACCACCATGAGGCCCAAATCCACAGAATGGTTTGGCTGCTTCCCCCTTACTAATCCTGATTTTCCTACCTTATAGAGAACTTTAATTAGTAACTAAAAATAGATGTTCTGCTACTTAGTTAACTGAAGGAGTTTCATTTTTATTCATTTTTCCTTGCCACTAAATCAATATGTTGAAAAAAATACTAGTTACAAGGATTTTGTAAATGAACATACCACACTTTATCAGGAATATAATTTCCTATTAAAGAATTTACTTTCACAAGCAGAATTATTATATACACTCATGGTTTTAACAGATCATAACTAGGTATTCCATTTGTGTCTTAAAATTACAAATATTATTTTTAAGTCAAAAAAACTTCTAATTTTTTAGAGCAGTTTTAGGGTTATAGCAAAACAGAGCAGAAAGCCCAGAAAATTTCCATATACCAACCTAGATTCCACATACAACATCCTCCAGTATCAGCAGCCCAAACTGAGGTAGTAAGTTTTTTTTTTTATTACTGATGAACCTACACAAATGACCAGTATAATCTGAGGTCTAATTGTTTGAACTAGAGTTCATTCTTGATACAGTGTAATTTGTACAAATACATGCTAGGTATCCATCATGATAGTATTACATGAAATAGTTTTACTGCCCTAAATATCCTCTATCTTCTGCCAAGTCACCTCTCCCCCATCTCTCCAACCTAAACCGCTGACAACCACTAATCTTTCTACTGTGTCCACAGTTTTAGCTTTTCCAGAATGTTATATAGTTGTAATTTCATAGCATGTAGCCTTTTCAAATGGGTTTCTTTCACTTAGTCATATGGATTTAAAGTTTCCATGGTTTTCATAGGTTGATAGTTCATTTCTTTTCAATGCTAAATAATATTCCTTTGCTGTGATGTATCATAATTTGTTCATTTAGCAACCAAAATACATCTTACTTCCCAATTTTGACAATTATAAAAAAGCTGCTATAAATGTCTTTAGGCATGAGTTTTCAACTCATTTGAGTACATACTAAAGAGAGTCACTGGTTGAGCCAAGTTCTGGTTGTGGATCACGGAAGCCCCATCGTGGGTGTGAGTGGCACTAATTAGTAGCTTGTATCCAGGATGGAATATAAGGGCTTGGAAGGAAGGAAAGAAGCAGCAAAGCAGGAAGCAGCAGGCCTGCCTTACCATGGACTGTTTCTCCTCTGCCTGTCCCTGGGCTATGCTGCCCTCCCTTGGAACTAGCTAGTTATGAACTGAAGCCTCTACAGAGCTGAAATAAACCTTTCCTCCTTTGACTTGTGGGTGTTGGGTATTTTGTCCCAGCCAGGTCCACATTCTCTAATCCAGCATCACACACCCATGATCCAGCTACCACCCCAAAGGTCCACCTATGAGTGCATGAGGCTTTGGGGGGACATTTAGATACAAGTCATAAGAGTTATGGTGTGTAATTCTTTTAATTTTTTCATAATTCTTTTTTTGTATGTTGTTGGATTCTAACTGCTAACATTTTGTTGAAAGATGGCAGAGTAGTGATCAGCAGCAAAATTCAGTCTCTCAGAGACTGACAATCTATACACCTGGAGAATAACAACTTGGTGACCAGAAAGGACCAAAAAAAAAAAAAAAAAAAGGAGGAGGGCTGGGAGGAGATGGACAGGTGGAGAAGGGAAGAGAAGGAAGAGAAAGAGGATGAAGAAGAGGAGGAGGAGGAGCAAGAGGAAGATCATCATTTATGGCAGTTGGGCAAGAACTGACAGGAAAATTAGAAACTAGAGAGAAGTTGGATCCTGGCTCCTGGGAAGGGGGCTTTGTCTCCTGTATACGGGAAGCTCCCAGGGTCAGGAGCTCCACAGAGAAACACTGGACCAGGCCAATAGTGCTAGACCCGAGACAACTCCATGGCTAATGGAAACTGCAAAAACAGAATCCGGTTTTACTCTAACTGACTTCTACACAGTCGGCAACAGTTGGAGAAGGTATAGAGTCCAGCACCACCATATTGTCTGTGAGTGTTTAATTAGGCACCATTTTGGGAAGGGTTGAATATTTAAAAACTGAGACTTACAACAATTGAAAACAAACAACAACAACAACAAAACCCCAACTTCCATTTAGGGTTCCCAATGTAACCCATCTGCAGTGACTTGTAAGAGACTGTCAATGGAGATAGTTGCAGAGAGGGTGTGGGCTAGATACAGAGACCCTGAGAAATTTAAGCTCAGGTTGGGAAGGACACGGGGCACTGCCCTCTGTGGTGAGAAGCCAAGCCTAGCATGTAGCTCTTAGAAGTGGCTGGGTCTGAAAGTGCTGGCATTAAATTGAGTGGGTCACTGGAACTCCTTCCCTTGCCCGTGGTCTATATCCAGCATGGATCAGAGTCTGATTGCTTCCCAATCTACCAATGTGAGCAACAATATAACTCAGCTTCGATGCTGCCACAGTTTGAGGAAAACAGGCAGAGGGGCCTCTGGAACGGGGGTGTATTTTACAAATGCACTGGTCATAAAACTAGACAGAGAAAACAGAGAAAACTTGTTGGATTCTAAAACTGCAGAACTTGTAAAGAAACCACTCACTGAAAAATGCAGAAAATCTTTTTTCTTTTTGGGGGTACTCAGTTTCTCTCTCTCTCTCTCTCTCTCTCTCTCTCTCTCTCTCTCTCTCTCTCTTTCTTCATTGGCTTCTAGGGGTTTGAGGAATTTTCTTTTTTCCTTTTCAATTTTTCTTTTTTTATTCCTATTTTTTTCTCTCAGTTTTTCTTTTTCCATCTTTCTCTTGTTTATTCTTTTCTGTTACCTCTATCTAATTTTATGAATTTCCATCTACTCCTTAATAGGATCCTTTATCTCACTTTTCTCTTTCTCATCTTCTATTACTTATTCTTTCAAATTTTTCTTCTTTTGTTCTCCCATTCCTTACTCCCTCTATTTCTACTAGTATAACCATTTGGCTTTATTAATCTTTAGTTAACTCTATGTTGTTACTGTTGAATTCTTTCTATTGCTAGTGGAGGTACAGTTGTCCTATTTAACAGGTAATTATTGTATGTCAATATATAATTCTTTTTAGTGTTCATACTATAGCTATCGATCTTTTTATGGGTAAGGTTGGTACATTATTGACTGTTATGGTATGGCAGTATTCACCTTGTCTTTGACAGTATTATTGTTGCTGATTTATTGCTATTGCTAGGGTGGCACAGTTGTTACTTTTAATAGTCTTTCTCTGTATGTTAATGTCTGTACTACCTTTGTGTCATTAACATTTCCATAGACTTGGGTGCTTGGCCAATCATACTGCATCTTCCCCTCCTAAATTAATGGAGGTGGCTAGATCCTGGGACAGAGGAAAAGGCCTACAGTCACCTAAGCCAAGAGTGCATCACTGAGAAGCAGATACAAACTAAGAGATCTCCATACTAGCAATAAGTCTTACTACAATATGGGCTCAGCACAAAATAAAACAAAAACAACTGAAACATGAGAAAATAAGGCAGCAAAATGCCTCCAAAACCCCTCAATTCCCCTGAAGTTGATTCACAGGGCATCTGTTATGAAAAAAATAACAAATGGATTAAAACATGGATCAATAAGGAGCTCTGTGAGCTCAAAGAATATATAATTAAACAGATAATGGACATAATAAAATGATCAGCAAGTTTACAGAAGACAGTATGTCTTAATTACTTTTTACTCATTGCTGAGACAAAATACCTGATGCCCAAATTTAGGGAAGGAAAGGTTTACTTCTTACAGTTCTTGGGGGTTTCAGTCCATACTTAGTTGGCTCCAAGGAAGCATAGTGTGGCAGGGCAGCCATTCATGGTGGTCGCCAAACAGCTAGGTGTGCTAACCGGGAAGAGAAAAGGCAAGACAGAGTGCACGCCTTTTTCTTGTCCTTACTCTGTATGTTGGCTCCATCCCTGGGCGGGTGTAGCACTCACATTGGCAATCCCAGTGCTAGACAACAAACCAATCACGAACACCAGACTCAGTCCTGTCCAAATTACGTGAGGCCTTGGGGGTACACAGGACAACCCAATACACAGTAATAAAAACTAGATGAGCTAAACAAAATGACACAAAACATGAATGACTAGTTTATGAAAGAATTAAGAGTCCATGCAAAGGTTCCAAGCAGAAATCCAGGAGATAACAATTTTTATTAAAATTATGGGCAGGAGAAATGATCAATGTGAATACAAGAGTGTGAAAAGTAGGAATCAGGGCTGCCGTCAGAGTTTAATTATTTACAGATGCCTTAAAAACAAGAAGAGAACATGAAAAATCAATCCAACAGCTGCTAAATGGCACAAAGGCTAATCTAAGATTAACTGGAATTAGTGAAAAATCAAAGTCAACACAAATGGCATTAAAAAACCTGTTTACAGAAAAATAACTACAGAAAACCTTACAAATAAAAGACAAGAATTAAACATATATTAGCTACATAGAATCTCAAATAGCCACAATTAGGAAAGACCTTCTCCATAACCTAACACAGTAAAAACCCAGAAGCCCAACACAGGAACAGAATCTTAAAAACTGTTAAGAGAAAAGTAATGAATAAGTTATAAAGGTAACTCATTAGAATTATAACAGACATTTCAACACAAACTTTGAAGGTCAGGAGAGCTTAAAGTGTTTCAAGCCCTAAAAGAAAAGAATCTCCAACCCAGACTAATATATCCTGTAACACTTTCTCTCAAAATTGATGGAGAAATAAGGTCTTTCGATGACAAAGGACACATTAACAAATTCATGACCACCAAAACAAGTAATTCTCTAGGATATCCTACAAAGAGAAAATGAAGTTAACAATACCAAAAGATCTCAAAGAATGAATATACCAGGCAGGGGAAGCAGTTAAGGAAAAGGAGTGAGGAATCTACAACACAAAAATTATGCAATGACAAGAATAAGTTAACACCTTTTATTAGTAACTCTCAATGGGATTATTCTTAATTCCTCAATCAAAAGACACAGATTGACAGAATGGATCAAAAAACAAAAACTTAACAATATGCTATATACAGGAAACACATTTAATCCAAAAAGAAACTCACACATTAAAAAATTAAGGATGAAAAAGAATTATTCCATGCAATGGGAACCAGCAAAAAGCAAGAGTAGCTACACCATTCTCAGACAAAGTAAACTTAAGCCAAATCTGATCAGAAGAGGCAAAGAAGGTCACTACATATTGGGTAAGAAAACCATTTTACAGGTGCATAAATATATATTCACCAAACACTGATGTCCCCTACTTCATAAAATAAACATTACTGGACATAAAAGGTCAGGTAAACATCAACATAATTACATTAGGGGATCTCAGTACCTCACTATCACAAATAGATAAACTAAAAATCAATAGACTATCAGAGTTAAACCACACCTTCAAACAAATGGACTTGATAGCTATCTACAGTGTTCCACCCATTGATATTTACAGTGTTCCACCCAACAAAAGCAGAATACACATTCTTCTTAACAGCACATAGAACTTCCTCCAAAACAGACCATGTACTAGCCTATAAAGCCAATGTAAGTAAATGCCCAAGAACTGAAATTATCCCATGCATATTGTTGATCAAAGTACAATGCAACTAGAAATTAATGGCAAAAGAAAACAAAAAAATTATGCAAATACACGGAAATTAAGTGATACCATTTTTGAATAATCAATGGATCTCAGAACAAATCAAAGACATCAGACACTTTCTAGAATCAAATGACAATTTCAGTACATCATATCAGAATCTATAGGATACACTGAAATGTGTCATAAGGAGTTTTATAGCTCAAATGCCCATATGAGAGAAACAGTACAAACAAATAATCTAATGATGTACTACAAGGTCCTAGAAAAATAAGAACAATCTAAATCTAAAGCTAGTACAATAAAGGAAGTTAAAAATATCAGGGCAGAAGTTAATGAAATAGAGACAAAAAATAATTCATAGTCAATGAAGAGTTGGTTCTTTGAAGGAATACAGAAAGTAGGCAACCCTGTAGTCAATCTTACCAAAAAAAAAAAACAAAAACAAAAACAAAACAAAACAAAACAAAACAAAACAAAAAAACGACAGAAAAGGCCCAAATTGATGCAACTAGAAAAGAAAAAGGCAAAAAATCACAATGGACACCACTGGAATCCAGAAAATTACTAGTAACATCTTGAGAACCTGTACTCTAATAAATTGGAAGATTCAGATAAAATGGATATATATATATATATATATATATATATATATATATATATATATATAACTTACCAAAGTTGAACCAAAATTTTAAAACTCCTGAATAATTCAATTATAGGCAATGAAACTGAAGCGGTAACAAACAAACAAACAACCAATTAAGAAAACCCCAGGTCCTGATGGATTCACTGCTGAATTCTACAAAAACTTTAGGGAAGATATAACACTAGTACATCTCAAACTCTTTAATGAAATCAAAAGGGAAGAAGTACTGCCAAACTCATTCCTGGAATCTAGCATTACCCTGATTCCAAAACCAGAAAGGAACCCAACTAAAAAAGACTACAGGCCAATCTCTTCAATGAACACAGATGCAAAAATCTTCAAAAAGATACTGGCAAACAGAATGCAAACAGTTATCAATACATCATGGGCTGGGGATATAGTTCAGTGGCGCGTGCCTGCCTGGCATGTGGGAGGTCCTGAATTTGATTCCCTGTACACACACACACACACACACACACACACACACACATACAAGATCATACATCATGACCAAGTAGAATTCATCCCAGGGATGCAGGAATGGGTCAACATATATGAAAAAATAAATGTAATACATCATAAACAGAAGCAACGACAAAAATTACATGACTACCTCAACTGATGCAAATAGGCCTTTCACAAAATCCCACATCCATTCATAATAAAAATGCTGAAGAAAATTTACATAGTGGGACCTTATCTCAGCCTGATAAATGCCATTTATGACAAACCAATGAGCAGCAACACAGTAAATGGAGAAAAGCTGAAAGCTTTCCCTCTAAAATCAGGAACACACCTTGTATACACAAGGCCCTGGGTTTACTCCCCAGCACCACAAAAAAACAAAAACAAAAACAAAAAGGTCCACTATTACCATTCCAGTTCAATATAGATCTCAAAACATTAGCCAGTGTAATCAAGCAAGAAAAAAAAATAAAAGGGGTCTGTATAAGAAAGGAAGTCAAATTATCATTATTTTCATATAATATGATCCTCTACTATTGAGACTCAAAAAATTCCACAAACAACTCCTAGAACTAATAACCAAATTCAGTAATGTAGCTGGATACAAAGTCAAAACACAAACTTCAATAGCACTGCTATATACAATAAGGAACTTACTGAGAAAGAAACTAGGAAAATTTGGTATATATACACAATGGAGTATTACGCCATAAAGATAAACTTGAGTCATTTGTAGAAAAATGGATGTGCCTTGAGAGCATGATATTAAGTGAAGTAAATCAGACAAACAAGCTTAAAGATCACATGGTTTCTCTTATATAAGGAACCCAAAATATAAACATAGATCAAGATAAAAGATCATTGGAAGTAGGGAGATAGATCTTTTGAAAACGGAAAGTGGACTAAGAGATGGAGGGAGCAGAGGGAAAGTAGAGGAAAAGAATAAAAAAAGAATTAGAATATGTTATGTACATGCATCAACTCCCTGTGAGGAATGTGACCATTATGTGCTACAAACATGTACTAGTAAAAACAGAAATGGAGAAAAAAATATTCCGTTGAGGATTTTTCCATCTATGTTCATGAGAGATAATGGTTTGCAGTGTCTTTGACATTGGCTCTGGAGTAATGCTGGCCTTGTAGAATGAGTCAGAAGTAGTCATTCTGCTTCTATCGTCTGGACAACACTGCAGAGAAGTAGTATAATTTCTTCCTTAAATATACAGACACCACCAGTGAACCTGTTTTGGCTGGTGTACTGTTTTGAATTACTGATTCAATTTCTTTATCAGATGTAAGCCTATTCAGATAGTGTATTTCTTCTTAGTGTAACTTTGGGCAGGTTGTGTCTTTCAAGGAATTCTTCTATTCCATGCAGGTCATCAAGTTTTCTGGTAGAGAATGGTTGATATAACTGTATTATTCTTTTATTGTCCAAAGGATCTGTAGCCCTCTCTTTCACTGCAGACACTAATAATTCATATCATCTCTCATTGCTTTTTCTCAGCTTGGCTACAGGCTTGCTGATTTTATTTTATTTTATTTTTTTCAAAGATAGCTTTGATTTTGTTGATTTTTCTCTATTAAGTTCCATTGATTTACTATCTAATACTACTTTTATGAATGAAAATTAGTGGTTCTTCATCGAAACTGCCTACCTCTTGGACTTCACATATCCAAAACTGAGCTCCTGATACCCTGCTGCTCTTTCCGCAAGCAGCCTTTCCTCGCTGAAAGGAGCGCTGTTCTTGCAGTCACTAGGACCCATGATTTTGATGCCTTCATTGACTCCTCCATTGCTCTCGCCTCCCCCAGACTACCTGTCAGTAAATCCTTTTGTCTTGATCTTCTCTATACACACACACACACACACACACACACACACACACACACACTCACACGCTCTCATCATTTCTTGTCACACTCACTGCCACTGCAGTCTAAGCCACTGTCAGCTGTCCCATGGGTTTATAACAGTCCCCTTCTGGCTGGTCTCCCTTATTTTCTCTTTTCAACATGACAACCAGAGAACTGTCACTGAATCACACTCAGAACACATCTTCCCTCTGCTTAGAGTCCTCTAGTGGCTTCATCTGCGCGTTTTCTTTCCATCAGCACAGAAGGCTCCTGGCCCTGAAAGACACAGGGCTCACTCCCCGTGTGTCTAAAATGCCACCCTCCCCCACAATTTTCCTTACCCTGCTTTTCTGCCTTACATTTTACAACACTCATTACACCCACATGGTCTGTTGTTTTGTTTATTATTTGCGTTTACCAATAAATGTGAGCTCCCTGAGAGCAGAGATTTTTGTTTCCTGATCATCGCTAAATCTTTGGAGCTTAGAACAGTGCCAGCTACACAGTAAGGGATCAGTAAGCATCTGCTGAATGAATGTAATTAAAATATGTGAAAGTCTTGTCTTTAATTTCCACAGCTGTTCCCTAAGCGATCGATTTTCTTCTTTTCTGTGCCTATATATAAGTAGGTACTGTATTTTAAAGTCTTGCAAATGGGATTAAACAATCTGTCTTGTTCTTTAGTTTGCTTTTTCATGACCAGAAGTCATCTCTTGATGATTAGTCTATTTCAGCATATGTTGATCTACCACATGAAGACAGGGTATTTAAAAAACAAACACCCCCCAGAAGGGGCAGCATGGCTAATGTGGTAATAAGCGTTCTTTATCTGGTTAAATCTTATGGCATTAGACAAGTTGTTATGGCATCTTGAACAGATCAGGTAGGTTTTCAACCATTATCCAAGTGACACAAAATGACCCTCATAGCCAACACATTTGGGCTTGGTGAGCCACTGTACTTGGTTCCTGCCACCTATTTTATGTGGTCATTTATTTTGCTTTGTGTGTTTTGAGTTAAGACAACTAGAGTGAGAGAAGAACAATTTTGAAGGCAGCAGTCGGATTTTCGGTAGCACTGTTTCCATGTCACTGCTTCAAAAGACATTGAAAGAACAAAGGTTATTTAAGATGCTGCCGCCCACTGACACAGGGAGTTTAACTTGAAAAAGACTTGCTAGGAAGCTGACTTTGCAATGTCTCTAGTTGAAAAAACTTACTCAGTTTCACAATTCTGTTTTGAATCTTAGACCTCATTCTACTTGATTTTCATTTTGAATGAGTTATTTTGACCTTAGGTCAAAATATTTAATGTTCCTACTCTGGCCCAGAAAGTAATCTTTAATAGACTTTGCTACAGGCGGTGGCAGGAGAATGGCTCTTTCTGAGAGTCTGGCTGAGTCCATGGCTTACCTGGGACCGAATCAGAGGCTGGGAGCAATCAGGAAAGGAAGGATGGTAGATGCCAAACCCTAGAGCCAGTATCACAGCTGCACTCAACATTTGGTAGTCACCAGACTTTGAGTGACAACAAAAGATGTCCCAGTCTTTAATACAATAAGAACATTTCAAGACCCATTTTTTAGGGCTACATAAGTTTTGAAATCAGAATTAATCACAATTCGGGGGGGGGCTGAAATCTTATGTTTTATGTGTTTTGAGTTAAGACAACTAGTGTGAGTAAAGAATAACTCTGAAGGCAGTGGAAGTGTGTGTTGTAGCAGTGTTTCCATGTCGCTGCTTTTATCCAGATCCAGAGGTAAAACAACAGGGATTCTATATTCCCATTAAGATTTTCAAAGTCCTTTTGTCAAACTAGAGGAAAACAGCTGCCTTCCTTCTAAGGCGAGGGATGCAGTGCAGCCACAAGGACTTGCCCTGACCTCTGCCACTGGCCTGTGCCACCGGCACTGGGCTGGAACCTGGAGAGACAAAGATGGCCACCTGCCACTCCTCGGGGGCCAGAAGATAGTTCCAAATCACACAGCAGGAAGGAGGAGAAAGAAGAGGACACATACCATTTAGGAATCTGAGGGAAGCACAAAAGTACACAAATGTTTTTGTTTGAATAAAAACAGGAATGTAAATCATCAGTGTCTGGTCTTGACCTCTACATGCCTGAAGCCCATGCTAACTTTCGGGTTGTTATGGGGCCAAAGACTAACTGAGAGGGTTCACCTGGACAAGTACGGCCTAGGCTGCCTTGCTCTAGGCTTTCTGATCCCACCTGGAGTCACAGGGAGGAGCACAGCACAATCCAGGTACATCCCCCACCACCCACTGACACCACCTACTTCCCAAAGAGATGAGACCTACTCGGCAGATGCCTGGGCAGCACCAAGGGCCAGGATGAAGATCGTCCTCCTGAGTGAGCCTAGCTCCAACCTATTTGTTGGCCCTTGCTTAGCAACAATCTAATTTCCCCAAGTAAACCATTATGTTTTATCTTCCCTGAAAGTCTTTATGAGGCCTTAGGTACCCTCAGAGTCACTCTGAAGTAATGGCATGCAGGTCAGTGTACCACTTCTATTGCTTATCTGAATGTCTTCTGTAACCAAAACTGGATAACTGAACCTGAAAAATCCTAACATGAACCTCAAGACAGGAAGTAAAAGTCAGGTAAATAGGAAGTTAGCATTTCTTCACTAATTATCTATCTGGCATATTAATTATATGCAGTCACAAACAATATGCCTTCTAGTAAACATTTTATGGTCAGTCACTGTTTAAGGTGATGAGAGACTCATATACAAACTGAATACATTTTAATTTAACATTTTATAAGTATTCAGAATCACAGGCCAAATGCTCAAACCTCCTTCAGACTGATAGGAAAAGCTAGGCATGGTGGTGGACACCTATAATCTTAGCACTCCGGGAGGCTGGGACAAGGTTTGAGCCCAGATGGGCAACTCAGTGACTTAGCAAGATCCTGTCTTGAAAGATAAAAAGGACTGAGACTACAGCTTAGCATGAAGGCTATGAACTCGATTTTTACTGGGGACAAAAAAAAGAATGCTAGGGACAAAACTATGGCGACAGTATACTGATAGGTGGATTCCCGAGGTTGGGGGAGAGAGGATGAATAGGCAACACACAGAATTATCCCTAGGCCAGGGCTAATACTCTGGATATTATAATAATGGATATAATCAAAATATCAAGTTGCACACATTAAGTATGCTCAATAAAAAAGTAAATTTTAAGAAAGAGTGGGCTGGGAACGTACTTCAGTGGTAAAGTGCTTATACAGCGTGTGTGAAACCCTGAGTTCAACTCCTAGCAACACAGGAAAAAAAAAAAGTGGATATATGCCATTACAGATTTGTTCAAATTCATTTAATGTACAACACTGAAAGTGAATTTTAACATAAATTATAGTTTTTGAGCAATAATGTGTCAATATTAGTTCACCAGTTACAACAAAGGTGCCACTCTGGTAGGGGGGATGTTAAGGCTGTGTGTGGGCAGGGTATAGAAAATATCTACACCTTCTTTTCAATTTTGCCATGAAACTGCAATTACTCTAGGAAAATAAAAGTCCTTTTTAAGTAAGAGAGTACTATGGAAATGTTTTAATACATTTCTTAACCACAATTCAAACTGGTTCAGAAGACTGGTGAATATAACTATGGTCTTAGATTTGAGACCACAGAGCCTACAATACATCGAAAACAAAATATGAAAGAAAATATACCAGCAAAGCCTTCCGGGAACATTGGTTACCATTTACTGAGCAACTATGTTGTGCCATGTGCTATATTAATAAATTTACAAAGACTATTGCATGACAGTTTCTTACTTCAGTAAGACAGATGCTTTTACTGTCCGTTTTACATAATGAGGGAACTGAATTGAGAGAGATTAGGGATCTTACCAAAGGCACAGTCTAAACAACAAATTACACTGAAACACACACAGTTTTATTATGTGTGCTTAGTTTTCCTCCTGGATAAACTAAACTGTAGGGCTTCAACCAAAGTGAGTTGAACCCTACATGTTGTACGCAGCATCTTACAGCAAGTAAAGCTGACCTTTCACTGTATCTTTAACATTCTCAGCATATCAACAATCACAGAGACAATTTACTCTTCCTGTGACAGCAACAGAAACATACGCTTTCAACTCAGACTTACTGAATGGGGAGCGAAGGGGCTGCAGGAGTCTTGGCTAAGGATTGTAAATCACCCCTTATTATTCTTTGGCAGCTTCCCTTGCAAGAGACCTTTTGTGGCAGGCTAAGACCTAGGCATTAATCAGAATGAAACAAGGCCTCTTAGCTCAGGCAGGCCTACTTCCCACTGTAGTCTCAATAAACCTTACTTCTGAAAAGAGATCCCAATCATCAGAGTAACCTGGAGCTGCAGGAAGAGGACATGTGAGAGCTATGTCAGTGCTTTACTATTTCTCCTGTCCTGTCACTCCATTCTCATTTCCAGGTTTGTGGGAGCTGCAGTGTGAGTTGCAAATAAACTGATTTCACCACAGAAGCAGGTGCTTTCTCTCCACCAACCCCAGCCACCATATTTAGATACTGGGGTGAATGAGGACTGAGTAGGAGTGGACAGAGTGGGAGTGGACAGATTACACTGTAAACAAGGCTCCTGGCCCTTGATTTTCCCCCTTAAATTGAAAGAGACATCTTAACTGTATGTTGTAGCACCTCAGTTACACTAGGATCTAAGGACTATCCTCACATCTTTACTCCCCTCAAGCTTGTGCCCTTCTCTGGGTTCACATTACATCTACAATTATTCTATTATTTACCAACAGTTTATGCACAAAGGTTTGTACAAACACCAATAATTTTGAATTTCAAATACAGAAAATCCCTGACTTACGAACATTTGAGGTGTGAACTTTCACAGATATGAATGGACCTTGCATGCATTTATTTATTGCTGTTGTTTTTTGTATTTTACATTGTATATCTGTGTCAAAGTTGTATAATACACACTTTGTCAGACTTATGAATGAATCCAACTTAAAAACGTTCTCTTGGAATGGAACTCATTCATAAGTCAGGGACTTACTGCTTAAGATTCAATTGACTGTAATTTAAATTCAGAAAGAATGTGATTGTCCTCAGAAATAATTTTATGCTTCCTTCAACCAAGGGGGAGGGTAGGAGGGCTCCTGCTTAGCATCCTGGAGGAGGTGGTCTCTGAACTGGGCCTTGAAGAAGAGCCATATTTCAGCAGGTCTTGTGGTTGTGGAGGATGCTGCCTTGTGTCAGTGAATGACCATGGCTCGAGGAAGCGATGCCTTTGGTGCCTATCATTTAGTAGTATGGTATCTAGACTACACGGCTTCCTAAACTCTCACCTTGGCTGTCTCTCCCTGTACTATAGGCCTGCTCATGAGGAGGATCGAGGTTCACCATGGTGGGAGAGGGGTCTTGCCAGGTACAGAGCTGGCTGCTCTGGCAACAGAGGTGGGGTGAGGTTTCAAGAGTAGTCACCAGGGTCCTCAGATAGCATAAGGAAGCCATCACATAAGCACAGAAGGCAGGAAGTGAGGACGTGATTCCAGACAGAGGGACCAAGGCCAGAGATGATAAAGTAGAGCAAGAGGGGAAGCTGAAGAATGTACAGGTCCAAGATCATGAACATCCTTGAACACATTGGGAAAACGGCACACACAAAGCACTTCCTTTGCACAATTAATCTTTTAAGCACACTTTTTGCACAAACACTAGCTAAGTAATCACAAATTCCACAAGAGTGAAGAACACTACTGTAGTATGATTTCTGAGCCACTCCGAGTTTTCACATATTATAGAAAAATGGCTTTCAGTCAATTATACCTTTTCAGGCATATCAGCAACACACTGCATCGCCAACTACAAATAAAATAACTAAAATACATGAGTGCCCGTAAGTCTAAGAGTCATTCAAAGATCATCACAATAATCTTCAGGAAAGGAACAGATACCAGTTCTCAAGTCATCAAGGTAAGTACTGAATCTCAGGTAAAAGTGAAGGAAATCAAGATTATTGTCAGTAAATATACTCTGGTTTACTGATTTATTTTTGGCAGAAGTCTTATGTTCCTAAAGAGAACATATCTCCAATTACTTTCAGGTTTTTTGCCAGCCTTGTTTCTGACAGCAGAGTGGCCCAGGACAGGGAGAGCCAGCTTGGCAGCCACCCACCTGGAAGTCACGGAGGGCTATAGTCAGCTCCCTTTCAGGAGTGACTGAGATGCTGTAAAAGCCCGGCCACCCACCTCTGTCACCAGGTGACATGCCAACAATGTGAGCGAAACCTGCTGGCTGCTTCAGCTCAGCTGAGTGCTCAGCAGAACAAAGTCTCAGGGGTGACCCAGGACAATGACACATGGAACAGAAAAAGCACCTCGCTGAGCTCAACTGATACACTGTCACGGGGAAGAGGCAGTTGTTTTAAGCCGCTGGTTTGAAAGTGGTTTGGTACACTCTGGTAAGGAACTGAAACAGCTACTTAAGGTGGGCATCTTTTGTGGTACTGAGGATACCTTTCTTGGACACAGGGTGTACTGGAGCAGGAAGAGAACTAATCCAAGGAGATCTAAAGTAAGAGAAGGTTTATAACTTTGGGATTGCTGGTCTGAAAGGCCAGGCTAACCTAGGAAACACAAACAGTTTGAACACTTGAAATAAAAGCTCATAAGGCACAGTCAGAGGCAGGCTAAGCCAAGACCAAGTTATAAAGCAGTAGAAACTGCAAGAACAGAAAGAGCCAGCTGAGGGAGAGCGAGAATGGAGTAGATGTCCAAGATAAGCAGGCAGAGCACTGGCTTAAAGACAGACATAGCTATTCCGGGGCCTCCAAGGTTTCTGAAAGCTTTCTAACCCCATGAGATCACACTGCAGTTGCTGGTCTCAGAGTTCCCTCAGGTCTTGTCCCTCGCAACGTCCTGTGTAACCCAGTATCTCTCGCCCCTCCCCTGCAAGCTACTCTAAATTTTTGTTCTGGTAACCAAAACAGAGCAGTTAAGATAAGATTCTTTTACTATGTAAGATTCTACCATTTTAGGAATGGCAATGAGTGGACAAGGTAAACATTATTACCAGGACACAGAATAATTTAACAAATGGAATATAAAGGTAGAGGGCTTCTTGACTATGCTGGTGGGATTAAAATATACTACAGAATTCTTTCCCCATATTCCTAATAAAATGATAAAAAAAAAATAGTAAAACACAACCAAGCAAAAAACCACAAGCAGCAACTAAACTAAGGGTATAACACAACCGAATAACTTCTAAAATTAACAGTAGCTACACTGGCAAGTCATAATGATCCAGAAAATTTTAACATTTATTCAAACTAAAGGAGAGCTATAAAACTGTGTGTCCTTCTCTTTTCTTCCTTTATTTGATGAAGCAGGAGAGGAAATGATGAAGCAGGAGAGGAAATGATGAAAAGAAAAAAGTGATACTGGAAAAGCTAGGAATGGAGCTGCAACACAATGAAAAAAATGAGATGAGTAGCGAAACACTAGATTTCAGTTGGTACAGGGCAGTAGTGCCTGAGAGAAGGGACCAATCAGAGTCCAGCTCACCTCATGAAGCTCCCAGGGGCAGTGCAGGACATCAGAGCCCAACTACCCAGAGTACCACTGGCTTTGGAATTAGAGAGGTCACAGTGGCTAGAAGTTGAGTGGTAGAGTAGTGGAGAGGGGAGAACTCTAAAACAGCTACTGTAAATACCCTGTGATTGTTCAAGAAGGTAGAGGATATGATGACCATGAAGAAGAAAGGCATGAGCAATCTGAAATAAAAAACAATTGATAAAATCAAAGTAATTAGATACTATAGAAGATAGCAATATTGCTTGGATAGATAGCAATATTACTTGAAGACACAGTAAAAACTACCAAAAAAATTTTTTTTAATGCAGGAAAAAACCCAAATGAATAAGCACCCACGTCTTACGAGATAGTATCAAGCATTATATATGTATAATTGGACTTACTTAAGAAGGAAAAGACAGTTGAAAAATTGCCAAATTTGTTGCAAATTATAAACACACATATTCAAGATTCTTAACAAATTCCAAGCTGAAGGCACAAAGAAAACCACATCAAGACCCATCATATTTTAAAAAACAGAAAAAAATACATTCAACCTGCATACACTTACAAAAATGGTTAAACCAACAATTGTAAGTGTTATCAAGATGCTCCGTGCAACCAAAACTCATAAAACACTCCTGAGAGGAATACAAACTAGAATTAATTTTTTTTGTAAAGCAGTTTGGCAGTTTCTTACAGTCTGACATATGTGTACCATATGATACAGTTAGTTCTTCCACTCATAGATACCTACCCAAGAAGAATAAGAACATATGCTCAAATGACCTATATACGAGTGTTCAATGTAGCTGTATTCATAATAGTTAAAAATATGAAATAACTCAAATGTCTATTAACCGGTACAAGTATAATCAGTGTGTTACACCTATCAAATAAAACATTATTTATCAATAAAAAGGAACAGATTCCTAAAACATAATCAATTTTACATGAAATGAAAAGACATTGCACTGCATGAAAGAAGTCAGGCACAAAAGACTATATACAATTCCATTTATATTACATTCTGAAACAGGTGAAAATACAGAGCTCAGATCAACAGTGGTCAACATGGTAGATTTTACTACAAAGAGATACAAAGAAATTTTAGTGAGTGGTAGAAAGACTTTATCATCATTATGATGGAGGCTGTATGAATATACGCATTTATGAAAATTCACAGTTGTATGCTTAAAATTGGTAAATTTTATTTTCATAAATTATAGCTTAATAAAATTTGCAAAGAAAAAAAAGAACAATGCTAGCTATCTACTAGGAGATCTAGAGGGTTAGAAAAAAAAATTAGAAATATATGGAAATGAATTTTACCTCTCCTGGTTAAGCAGGAGAAATATGAGAAGAGGATATTTTATAAACTCTGAGAAGAAAAAGCCGAGTCCAAGAAGGCGAAGGAGCAGGTCTAAAATCCCGGCTGAGCTTTATGTTATCTCACTTCTATTCCCTTTGGCCACAGAAAGCTGGGATGGCTTCTTAGGCTAGTGGTGATGGTAACTACTGTACTTATACCAAAAAATATGGAACTATTGTCTTCGGAACAAATGGGAACATTTTAAATTTGGACAATAGAGGAAATAACAATATTCCCTACCTAGAAAATTAGAGTAGTAATAGTCTCATCCTTCATAGTGGGAGGTAAACTAACTGCTTGTAACTGATATATGCAGCTCTTTAAAAATTCAACAAAATAACTCCTAGTATGTTTTCATCATCTGTTTCTTTCTTTTTATCCTGTGTCTAGGAATTTAATAGAGGGTTTTTACAGTATGCTACATCCTCATCCCTTTTTTAAAATTTTGAGACAAGATCTAAGTTCCTAAGTTCCCCAGGATGGGTGCCAATTTATAATTCTTCTTCCTCAGTCTTCTAGTGAGGTTTTATACAACTTGTGTCATGACACCTGGATTAACAATCTCTTTTCTTATCATCAGAGAGATTTTGTAGGAAATAAATATCTTTTATAGTAAAAATTGCTTGTCAATTCATTTAACCTTTTTATAGTTTATTTTTCTGTTAAATTCAGTAAAATAAAATTAAGTACATTTTTTAAAAATTAAAAAAAGCAGCTGCAGTAGAATTTTACTTACTGACATATTTTGTTAATATCTGCAAGATGAGTGCTTATGAGATGCAGCAGTATTTTACTACTAAGAAAGACAATCACTGCCACTATAACTATGACACAATGTGGAGATACCATGGACTATAAGATACATTCTTCTAAAGAAAGTTTAAAAGGCTTTGAAATACAGAAATGGAAAAAGTCATTCTATTTTTACAGAAAGGACACACAGATCTTTTCAATTCTTGCCATTCCTCAGGTTTTTCTATGCTCAAACAAGCACCTGTAGGAAATATCCTAGTAATTTTAAAAAGGCCTATTATCCCACCCTGCACATTTATTTCCATATGAATACAAGTCTGAGGTGTTAATTCTCTCTTCTGAATGTAATTCAAAAGAAGCAGGTGTCTCTCTTAAAGGTTTTTGGTTTAATTACTTCCTTTTAAATTATGGCACACTGTTTAATATTGGCTGTTCTTCGCTGACACACACATCAGAACTCCCATTTTCAGTGACCCAGTACTTCTCCAACTCTAATGCCCCGAAGAGTCACCTGTAGATCTTATAAACATGGAGACTAGGATTCAGCAGGTCTGGAGTGAGACCTGGGAGTCTGCATTTCTAATGAAGGAGTCCAGGGAATTTCACTCCAAAATAAGGCATCCAAGTATGCTGATATTTAAAATTCAAGGTCCTTAGAGAGCAGCAGATTCTGGAAAAGGCTCTACTTTGCTATTCCACATGTGCCTAATGACTAAATCTTCTAAAGAATAAAACATTTATTCGTGGTGCCTTGCCTGAGTTTTCATGATCTAAACTCATCTATAGGAAGGAAGATTGAAGAATGGAACCACAATAGACAGATTTTGGCACAAGCTCTGCTCATCACTTAGGCCAGGGACGGTGAACCTCTTAGAGCTTTCAATGACTAAAAACAGCCCAGTGCGGCACATGCCCCTTAAGTTCACCCCCACTGGCCTAGGTCCATTCAATTCCCATGAGTGATTTACCAACTATCATTTGAATATTGGGCCTATTCACTAACCTATTTATTACTTCTCAGAACTGTCACAGTCTCCATCTCCCTCTCTCCTAGGAAGAAGATTACATAAGTATCAGGACCTCTCTGGGTTAAGTAACCACACTCCTGTGACTGTCTCCCATGCACACAAAGTGACTTTGTGCATCTTTTTTCCTATGGATCCATCTGTAGTCAATTCATTCACAGATGCTTCAAAGAGTAAAGGAAAATTTTTTCTTTGTCTCTATACCAAGAAGCTCCCAAAGGGTGCCCAGCCTGCTGGTTTTTGGACCACACTTGAGGAAGGATAGCTGCTCTGTGAAACATTGGTCCATAAGTCTGTATTTGCCTATAATGAAATAAAAGCAAAATGAGCACTTGTCCCGACCACAGGGTTTAAAGTACTGGGTTACTTTTTCCCGAGGTCTGCAGGAAATGTGTGGTGTATCCCCCACCTCGGATAGGGAATGAGTCAGCAAGATGTAAAGCCAAGTCCCTTTTTGCTGTAAATTCATATGCCTGTTTACTGAACTGCAAACCAGTGAACTTCAAAGCTGATCTACAGATATATAAAAATAAAGTACGTGTGTAGGAAGGGAAGTGTTTGAGGAAGTCAAGGAAATGATTTTAATTATAAAAATGAATAAGGGTTTATGTGAGAAAATGCCAAGTTGGCTAGCTTTGCAAGGGGACCTTTTATTAAATCAAATCAAAAAACTGTTTTCAGCTGTAGAGAGGGATTCTTTTTTAACTTGAGGGAAAGAAGAAACTAAAAGATAATGTTTTTACAATCTTAAAATCAACTGAGCATAAAGTTTAGAGGATGAATATCAAAAAGTATTTCTACATTTAGTTGTCCAGGATCCAGAATGAAATAACTTCTCCATGTTATTATTATTCACTGCAAAGAATAGTAAGAACCACTGGGATAAAACAATAAATTTTGAAGGTACAAGCACAGTACTATTTTAAAAATCATGTCATATATACATAACAGAAAAAAAGACTAAAAGAGTACATAAGCAAAAAAAAAATACTAATTGTGATTGGATTGTGGAATTATGTGCACCTGTGTTTACTGCGTTTAAATTTTTTCTACATTGAAATGTATTATTTTTATAATAAAATAATACAAGTTAGTTTTTAAAAGCAGTCATGCTGAGGTCGATATAAATATAGGCATCTTTTCCTCTGAAGGAAAATGTCTTTCTGATGGCAATTCCTTCACATATTCCCTTTGATTATGCTCTCATCATACTCAGGCTGTGGTTATGTATTAAAGTGTTAGATGACACAGGAGTAACTATAATTCTTACATTCCTAATCATTCTTCTGTCATCAATATTTTCTACTTCACATGTACTATCTCCAAGTGGCATTTATGAAGTTTAAAATGCTTCCAGGATAAAACGAGAAGGTCCTTTTGTCTACCAGTCTGCCATGCCCACTGTGGAAGTCCCCCCAGCCCCAGTGCCACGCTGCCATGCCTGCACACTCTGCAGAGGGCAGAGCTTGACTGTGGGGACTTCAGACTGTGCTGGAACCTCAGTGGCTGATAACATACAGCACAAGGAATGTGATCCTAAGGGAAAGAAATGAATGGAAAACGAATGCAACATCACCGGGCTCAGGAACAACTCTGGATACCTTTAAGATGGTAATATTCCAGGTAAAGCTCTCCACTGCTTTTTGTAGTTTTCGTTCCTTCAGACCCTCCTTGGTGCCTATGCTGTGCAAATGTTCATGGAATTCCATGGCTAAAAGAAAAAAGACAAATTATGTTACTTCTCCATTCAATCTGTGGCAATGAACTGGCAATACTCACTTTTTTTCAGTATTGCTGAAACCATTCCAATCTCTAATGGGATTTCATATATGCCCATTTAAGAATACAGTGATACAGAGGAAACATTGAAAACCCACTGTATCAACAGACAGAAGGCATCTCATGGGTCAGTAATAGTTCCTTAGAGTTTGAAAGGGTAGACAAGGCCACAGGATCATAATGACATGATCTCATTTTAGAGAAGTATGCTCAGCACACTTCAGAGATGAAGATGCTGAGGGAACAGGAAGAGGAACTGGGCCCGGAACTCAAGTCTCTGAAATCTCACAAGGCAGAGTCCCGCTCTGCGGAGGACACAATGCTGGTGACTGGGAATGAAAAGGAGGTAAATCATGTACTTTCTATCATAGTAAGGGTCAGTGAAAGGTCAGATACCAAGTCCACTATAAAGTGGGGGTGGGGGGCACTGGCAGAAAGAAATGAACTGTAACATCACATTATACAAATACTATGACTCCTTACCAGGATTTACCTAATCAAACGATTCCAGTTGTTCTTCAGAATAGACTAAAAGGATGAGCACTGTGGTAATTCAGGGTAGTATGATGGCCTTTCGCTAGTGGTCATTATAATTTATACATATTTACATATTCCCTTATAGTCAAGCACTGAATCTCTGGCAATGGAAATCCTTTAAACTGGTTCCCTACCCTTCTGATATGACCTCCTTTGCTTCCTGACACAAGGTATTCCGCATGTCAGACTTAGAGCTATTTCTTCCAGGGAATTGTATGGTGGTTGGGGGTGTTTCCTGATTATGATCCAGGCAGATCTAGGACATATTTTTTAAAAAAGAAATATAAACTCTTACTAATATTTCTAATTCAAATTTAATTCAGGGTATTTACATGACCTTCTAAATTTTAATGCTTTTTTATCCTCTTAGGTGGAGAAACCTTAATTCTTGACCATACTGATCTGATTATTAAAAGTAAGACTGTTAGAGCCAACTTAAAACTCCTAGTACTTTCCTTTGTCTTCAGAGCACATCTTACTGAGAACGCAAGGTAAAAATATTGTGTTCCAACGTCAGTTGGAATAATTCACCTATGTAGTTAGATCACTAATCAAGTATAGTTAGGTTAATTTGTTTTCTGATTTTTCATACCTCCCATGTGGTTGTATGACTTTTTGTTTTCTGATTTTTCGTGTGTGTGTGTGTGGGGGGGGCAAGTCTGCTCTTTTTGGATGTAATTTGTTTTATGGTATGTGTAACAAAACTTATCATGACTCCACAGTTGAACTACATATCAAGATGTTTTTAGATAAGTCCTGTTTCCTTCCTGGTCTCTCTACCTTGATCTCCCCTCCTCTTACACTTCTCAAAATTAGGTTTAAATTTATCTTTCTATTACACCATTTCTCTTTGTAAGCACAAGAAATGTATACAAATACAAATATTCACATTTTTCCCTTTCTTGCACAAAAAAGCAGCATACTGTGTCACTGTTCTCCATCTTGGTATTTTTTTTTTCTCATATACCTGCACAGTGGAGATCACTCTAGATCAGAGCTGAGAGCCACGGCTCATTGTGACAGCTACACAGACTGCTGCATACATGAGCCAACATTAGGTAGCCAGACCCCTACTGATGGATGCTGAGTTGTTTCAAAATTGTTTGTTATTGCAAATAATGTGCAACTGTTGTGAATTTCACAAGGCATTTTCTGCATTCTTTTCTATGTTTACTCTTGGGGCCTTCTAGTTTCTAATTCCCTTTCTGTATTACACCATCTCAAAGCAACTCCCTACAGTGTCTGACATCACTTTAAACATCAAGCAAAAGCTGATACATGATAAAAATAGTAAGCTGCCAATCTAGTTATTTTTCTTCTCTATTTTTCTCCGACCTAATAGAAGCTATAGTGCAACTTCCTGCCATGCTAGCAAAGCATGCAAATCTTACTGGTCCCAAAACAGAACAACAGCAGTAAAATTCATCCTATTGTCTAAGGAACCAGTACACTGACAGACCCTCCCCCGCCTTCTCCTTTGCTAATGATGGAGCATAAGCACATCCCAATTTAACTGACTAAATCCCTCCACTCCAGGGTTGGTGACCCAGCCCAGACAGTAGGCAGCCTCTCACAGTGGGGTGCATCCCCTATGATTAGTCCTTCCTTTCACTAGCATGCTGGGCTTAACAGACTACAGGAAAACAAAACGACCCCTCTCCTGAGAAAAATGAAAATAACAACCATGAACAGACACTAATTATGTCCTAAAACTCAGGGTTTGGAGAAGAGCATTAGATCTCCCCCAAAACTTTTAATCTGGGGGGCTCGCTGCAGTGGATTATAATGACTCACACTCAGGTAGGACCCTAAAGATAAGGCACTGATCTGTTGGTTCTTCTGTTAAATTTTAATACCAGACTTCTGCAGGGTAAATGGATTTTATATGAATCCCTAGTCCTCATAATGCGTCTATTTCTGCTAGCCAAGAGGCACCATAATCTCATAAATATCACTGAGACTTGGTAGATGGACTCTGTGACTGGAATATAGAAAAGGGGAGAAACGTAAGAAGTGGCGAGAGTAGCATTCTGCAAACAAGAAGAAACACAACATATATATAGACTACATGGTGCAGAGAAGACGCTGGGGAGGGAAATGGAAGCGCTATTACTATGGGACTACTGACTACAATTGCATAACCAGATGTGGACCATTCATGATGTTCTCTTGTTACATATTTAAAAACTGGCACATCGGTGTAACACAATAATAGTGGGGGAGTTTTCAACCACCCAGGTATCTGTTCGGAAGCTTCATTCTGTTGGGGGCTACTTATGTTGTCCTGCTGAACATTTCATCAGCTGCAAAGTAATGAGGCAGTCACAGGAACTACTACATTGAGCTTCATTTTAACTAACAAGAACCTAAAAATAATGTGACCCAAAGAGAATGCTGAGTTTAGATTCATATACACCCGAGCTTTTAAGAAAGCAGCTTTCAGAAAGTTCAAAAGACAGGAACCCAGGGCTAAAGGCAGTAAAACAAGAGGATGGTTTGAGGATTGAGACTTGAAGCAGCAGCATTTGAAATGATAAAAAAGGTATTGATAAGGATGTAATATGGAAATACTAAAAAATGAATGCAGTTGCATATATGCCTGCTATCTTAAAAGTTCATATATTTTACATATCTATGAAAAAGAGAGTGAAACAATTCCCCCTTAGTTTGCACCTCTTAAAATATCTGTGGTCAGTAACAATTCACAGGGAAGTGCAAAGTGTATTATTAATAATTTTTTTTTAAACTGGGCACAAGAAAGGTGATAAACTGATATCAAAAATTACATTAAAAATAGAGAAGTTTAAAAAGTGACCAAGACTATTGGTGGTCCCATTGTTATTTATATCATTATGTGATCTGCTGGCTAAACATAACTATTTCTTAGGAAAGACGGCTATATTTTTAACCTATCTTTGCAAATTCACAGGTGTGAGTTCTGCTAATCCACTGATATGAAGCATCTGTACTGATTTTATTTTTCAAGGAAAGGAAAGGCTTCTCATCTTGACCTGTACAGCAGGACTGCATCTTTTCCCTTCCCCTGTGACAGGCAAAGTCAGTGTAGAGCACAGAGAAACTGGCCAGGGATTTTCACATAACTATACAAGAAACATAGAGACAACCTACAGAACTTCCCAAAGAAATGGTGAAGAAGATTTGAATCTTTGCCCATCTTACCCCAGTGCCCCAGCACTTTTCAACCACCAAATATTATTTCTAGACAAAAGCTCCCAGCCTAGTTCATTATGTGGTTATGTAAGGTAAAATGATGTAAGGGCTATTGGACGGGTACTGGCCCCATTTTAGGGGAATACAGAAGTAGAGACAATGAGATTACATATTTGAACAGAAGCCGTTCACACATGTAATGAGAGAAATCCAATAATATATCTAAGATGCAAATTGCATTATCCTTTTGGTACTAAACTATCAGGACATCTACTCTAATACATTATACGAAAGAGGTCTTCAGGGGTCTTTAAATCAACAGTAAATACAAAGAACTTATCTGGCTTAGATGTTAAATAACCCCTTCCATACTCTCCAAATTATTTACAGCAAAGAATTAGCCCAGGAAAAAAGTCCTTATCATAAATAACTTAAAAGCAAGATTTCTTCTCCTTTGGCATATCATATGTTTTGTCTACAGAGAGGAGAGTTCTAAAGTAGCTGGTGAAAATCAGATAAGCAAAAATTTTAAAACCATGTTACACAGCCTGACCCCAAAGAAGAACAGTTGTTTTATTGTAAAACTCCTTGTTCTTTAATTACAGGAAAGACAAAAGATGTGAAAGGAAGGTGGGGTCAGGATCAGAGTTGCATTGTTAAAAATCTAGGAATTATGGGAATGTCAACTCTATCCTACAGTAGTGTGTGCGTGCATGCGTGCGTGCATGTGTGTGTAGAGAGATTACTTTTTTTTATTGTAGTAACTGTTCAGTTCTCATATATATTCATTTCCAAATTAAGATTTTTTTTAAGATTTCTTGTCTTACTTCTATTTAAAAGGACTCTAACATGAAATTTAATGAGGAATGTTATGTCAAGAGGTAAAACTGTCATACTATCTTTCTTTGCCATGGAGATTTTCTAGGACACTTCTGTTTCTGTAATTAGTAGCCAATACCCATAATATTGAGATACAAAAGATCTCATTGTTTTGCATAATGAGAGCAATTCTTGATTCTTGAAGTAACAACACTAATTGGTCAGTCAATAACATTTACTGATCACACACCATCTGCAGGTCATTTGATTTTGTGCTGGGTTGAATTCTATTAAAATCCATTACTGAAATACGACAAACACTTTGTAAAAAGCTACAAATTTCTGGAAATATGGGCAGCCACTAGTGCTTATGTTCAGTATAGCTCTTTCATAAAGAAACTTTTAAAACTTACTCTGAAATACAATTGTCCATATTTCCTCCTTCAGGTAGTGTGATAACTAATTTTACTAAGTCTTTGGGGAGCAAAGCTGCTTGTCAGGATGTTGGAACAGAAAGATGGTTTTCCTAGTCCAGCCTAATTTAAAAAAAAAAGCATTATGCATTTTAGAGGAGATAAAACTAAGATGGTAATAGTACTCAAATAATTTTGTGAGATACATAATAATTGTGTTTTAAAAATCCATACCAAAATAATACCAAATTACAGGTTTTGCAGTGTACTAGGAAAGTTGCTAAATATGGAAGATTTATGAAGATTACTGTTACGGCTTATGTCTAGACATTCCCCCAAAGCCTTATGCAGTCATCGTGGGACTTTTCAGAGGTGGCTGGATCTAGAGTGTGTGATGGTGGGATCAAGGGTGTGTGATTACTACATCAGTCCACTGATTGGTTTGGCATAGTTCTATGTAGGATTAAGGGTGCCATGTCCTGGGTGTGAGTGCCCTTAGAGCAGGTAGCTTGGATAGACTATAAGGGACAGAAAGAGGGCTGATGTGGCTGCTTGGTATTCCACTGCTTTGCTGCCTTCTGCCTGCCATGAACTGCTTCACCTCTGCGATGTCTCTTTGCCACGCTGCCCTGTCTTGGAACCAGTCAACTATGAACTGAAACCTCTGCAAACTGTAAGGTACGATAACTTTAACTTTGGGTGTCAGTTATTTTGTCTCTGCAAGGAAAAAAGTAATTAAGATAATTATACAGTATAATGTAAAACTTTATAGGATGAACTGAAAATAATGGGTCATTTAAACTTATATAATCTTAAAAAAACTAAAAGTAATTAATTAGATAAGTTTTAAATTTCTGAAAATCTGAGGAAGTGTAGCCTGTGTTTTCACTTGGTGATTAGACAGAAAATGTGCTAAAGGCTTGGTTGCCAGTAATGGGATTTTGAGAAATGACGGGATCATGTGGTCTCTAACTCTGTCAAGCTAATCCACTGGTGAGATTGTAATCTGATGCCATTATTGGGAGTTGACAGGAACAGGAGGTGGGGAAAGGAGCTGAAGGGAAAGGGTAATGGGGGCATGACCTTGGGGACACTATCTGGTCCCAATCCCTTCCTCTCTGGTTCTTTCTTCATCTCCCTGCTCCCTGGCTGCCATGATACCTTTCTGCCATGATATTTACCTCAGGCCCACTGCAATTGAATCAAATGATCATGGAATGAAACCTCTGAAATGAAGAGCCAAAGTAAATCTTACTTGGGCATTTTGCCACAGTGACACAAAGTTCACTAATATACCTATTATAAAATTTTAAGCGACTATACTGGAAAGTTACATGACAAGAAAGAAGTAGAGAGTCCTTTATCATTTTCTGTCATTAATCTTTGCTGGCCTTGGTAACCTAAGTGAAATAGTAAGAATGTTAACTCTCACTAGAGAAGACTCTCTCTTAGCTCCTATCCTCAACAATGTACCAGCCAGAGCCTGGGATGCAGGGTATAGGAGTGGACAGTACAGTACAGTCACTACCAGGGGCTCAGGATGATGTCTGAACCTTTTATTACTTCGTTCTGAAACAATCTGGCCACTCCAGCCGACAGAAGTCAGTTTTACCTTCTGCCTTCTTATGAACTACATCAGAAATCATGTTGGCATGCAATGACCCCTTTGGATTTACATGAAACACATATCTGACTTTTTTGTATAGTTCATGTTTACCAGTTACCAACATATCTTGTGTCAGCCTATCTAGATTGCCAGTATTCTGTAGTGACAGTTGTGCTGCTCTGAGCAGGGGATTGTGGGGCCATACCAATGCCAGGCATAGCAGCAGCCTTCCCAAGCAAGCTTTTACTGTAACTATGCTTATCAAGTAAAGCCTTTACAGTCCCTAAAAGCACGCTTTTTTTTTCCATGAATAAACTAAACCTAAGAAAAGCCTACCTAGTTCTGAAAATAACTGGAATTTTATTGATGCTGAAAAAACTACTTTTGGGTTGCTTACCTGCAAAATCAACATTTAGAAGTTTCTAAATTATGGGTTCTTACAGAACATGGCTCTCAGTTTACATGGCATGAACTTTGCCTGATGGACTTACGGAAAGCCATCTGGCAGGCATGGAGAGAAAAACAGGCACATTCTCTGTCCTAGCGATGTTGCTACTGTTGCTGGATGGGGATGGTGATGAGTTCCCACTGCAAAAGCAATCTACAGGCTCAGAAACAGAAACCAGGCCAATAATAATGAGGAATGAGATACTGGGTATGGTTCTCTCAGAAACAAGATCTACTTCCCTGTATGTTACTCAAGTCTTCCAAGTACGCCCAGCACATTTTTATTATAAATTTGTATATTTTATAGCCATGTATTGTTCACTTTATCTTCAAGATGACCGTTTAACAAAATCCTTTCCTTTTCTTTTCTAGTAGCCTTTATCCCATTAAAACTAGATGGTATTACAAGTCTCAAACAGCACAGACTTATGTTTTTTTTTTTTACTTAAGCGAAGAAAAAAAAAGGCATATATAACAAAGACAACAAGCATAAGAGACAAACAAACGAGTAGAGTAAATGCACAACAGTAACATTGAAGGTTTACAAAACCGGATGATAGAAACTTGACAATGGTTGCAATATTGCGTATCGTTATCTTTAAAATGGTTACTTACATTAACAGATATAGACATGTAAGATTGATCTAATCATATCAGTATTAATTGTTCTTTCTCAGTAACAAATACATTCAGCAGTGTGTTCATTTTAGTTATCTTACATATACATATATACAGGTTTATATCTTTTCCTCTTCCCTTTTCTCTTTCCGCCTTTTCCCTTCCCAATTACTTTTGCTCTTTGAGCTGTTTTTCACCCTTACATAGTATTTATTATAGATTTTGGATCATATATACTTTTCCATTTCTTATATTAGGGAGACAATACGGTATTTACACATGTGGGTTTGATTTATCTCACTTATGAGTATGGTCTCAAGTCATGACCATTTACTTACAAAAGTCTCAATGCAATCTTTCTTAACAGCTGAGTAGTACTCCACTGTAAAAAAATACCACATCTTTTTTTATCCATTCTTTGATTGATGGGCACTTGGGTTGTTTCCAAAATCTGGGTATTACAAATTGGGTTGCTATAAACATGGGTGCACAGATATCACTGTGGTATGATGTTTTCAATTCTTCTGGGAAAATGCCCAGAAGAGGATAGCCGGGTTGAA
>RJWM01016910.1:0-44361 GCA_004363535.1 Dasyprocta punctata | reverse complement strand
CAAAGGCAATTCTGGGCAACAAAGGGAAGGCAGGAGGCATCACAATCCCCGACTTGAAACTATACTACAAAGCTACTGTGATAAAATCAGCATGGTACTGGAATCAAAACAGACCTGAAGATCAATGGAATAGATTAGAAGATACAGACACAACTACAAGCACACTTAGCCACCTCATCTTTGACAAAGGGGCCAAACACGTACATTGGAAGAAAGACAGCCTCTATATATGCACACACACACACACACTCTCACACACACACACACACACACTCACACACACATATATATATATATATGATCACTCAAAGGCAAAAGTTCCAAATAACAATTACATATGAGATAAGCAAAATGAATGAAGCAAAATTATACATCAAAAATTTAAAAAATGGAAAGAAATGGAGTAGAAGTGTAGAGACTTTTATTAGTTTGTTTTTCTCTTTTCATGATCATATTAAATTATTATAACTTAAATATCTCCTATAATAATCAAAACATGATTTTATAAGCTTAATAGTTACTACCAAAAACCATTTACAACGATCAAATCAAAAATAATAAGCAAGCTATCAAAAGATAATACTGCAGTAACTGCTAACTACAAAGGATGACTGAGGAGAAGAAAAGAAACTAGAGTAAAAGAAGAATACAAGTTATAATATGGCTGTAGTAAGATAGTTAAGTTGACTGGAAGTAGAATTCCAATTAAAAGACATATGGTGCTTAAACAGAGTAAGAAATAAAAGATTCAGGTCTATTTTCCTTATAAGAAACTCAGTTGAACTCTATGAACACTTACTGATGGGAAGTGAAGAGATGTATTGAAATATTCTATGTCCATGGCATCTAGTTGTAGTTACATCAGACTAATGACTTTAAATCAAAATATTTTATAAAGAAATAAAACAACATTATAGTGAATGAATCAGTTCAGCAAGAGAAAATTATATATATATATATATATATATATATATATATATATGATGATGAAAAAACCCAAATATATAAAGCAATTATTAATATTCCAAAATGGAGAGATAAGTTTCATTATAGCAGTATTACAGAATAGCAACATCACACTTTCACCATGGATTGTCCAGGAAGAAAATCAGCAAAGAAGAATTAGAGCCAAAGTGCTCTACAGGTAAACTAGAATAAAATCATACCAATGTATGTCATTAAACAGCTGTAAAAGTATGTTTTCCTTATTAGTGTGTGGAACATTTTCCATGAAAAATCACATGATTAGCAACAAACAAGTCTCAACACATTTTTAAAAAATGAAAAATATTGAATCATTTTTCTAAAAATAATGAAATAACACTGAAATTCAGTAAATTGAAAGCTATCCATAAAATGAAAGATAAGCAATTTACTCTTTGAAAATCAATGGATCAAGAAAGATATAAAGATGAAATTGAAAAACATTTCTTGAAACAAGCCAAAATCTATGGGGTACAGCAAAAGCAGTATTATGAGTGCTTCTAACAGTCAATACCTACATCAATAAAGCATAAAGATGTGTTATGAAAAACCTGTCTCTGAATCTCAGTAAAGTTGAATTGTGATACTGAATAAAAGCCAAATTAAGTAGAAATAAAGAAACAGTGAAGATCAGAGAAACAGTAAATGAAATGGAGACTAAATAATACAAAAGATCAATAAAACAAAGACTGGTTCTTCAAACACAATTGACAAACTTCACTAGACGAAGAAAAAGAGAGAAAACACAAAATTTAAAAAGAGAAATACAAAGGATCATTAGAGATTACTATCTTCTGCACATCAACAAATTTCTTAAACTAGAAGAAATTAACAAATTCCTGGACACATAAACATTACTCTATACATCACAAAGGAATGAAAACACTGAACAAACCAGTAACATGTAAGCAGATTGCATTATTAATAAAAAAATTCCTATCAAAAATGCCTAGGTGGTGTCACTTCTGAACTCTTAAACATTCAAAGAACTAATATCAACCCCTCACAAATTATTCTGGAAAAATTGAAGAAGAAGGTCTTCTAAATATATTTCACATAGGCATCTTTATGCTGATGCCCAAAACAATAACAAAAAAGAGAGTTATTAACCAATATGCTTACCGAATATACCTCTAATAATCCTCATTGCAATAGTAGAAAAGCAAAGCGAACATCACATTAAAAAGATTTGGATTTATCTCAGAAATAAAAGCATAATTCATTGAGCAATTACTTTGAAGATAACAATATGCAATATAATGACAATGGTTAAATTCCTATCTTGTTTTGAAAATCAATATCACCATTGGTTTTGTTATTGTTGCCGCTGTTGTTATCATTTTGCTTTTGTTGTTGTTTTTTAATTTTTTTGTTTGCTTCTTGATTTTTCTGCTTTTTTCTCTTTAAAGTAAAAAAAATTGCTCAAGATATGTAAATCAACAATGTAGTAAAATACATCAAGTGATAAAAAGGGTCAAATCTATATGATGATCTCAATAGATGAAGAAAAGGCATTTGATATAATTAAAAATTGCTTCAGAACAAAAGCTCTCAATAAATAAGGTATGTGAGGAATATTTCTGAACATAATAAAAAAATAACATAATTTGAATATGGAAAAACTGAGAGCTTTCTTTGCATGATCTGAAAGAAGAAAAATGTGTCAGTATTTACATTGCATTCAACATAGTACCTGAGTTCTTAACCAAATCCATCAAGAAAAAGCATTTAAGTATATTGAAACTGATAAAATGATGACATGATGTAACATATAGAAGTCCCTGAAGTCTTCACCAAAAAAAACCCTTAGAACTAAATCAGAAAAGTTGTAGAATACAAAATAGACAAGCTAAACAATATTAAAAATTGCAAACATAAAAATTAGCAACATGGTTATATGGTAGTACCGAATTATCTGAAATAGGAATTCTAAAACTCTTCCTATTTTCATTGCTACAAAACATAAAATACCAAAGTATAAGTTTAAACAAGTAAATGAAAATTCATTATAATATAAAGTATAACACATATTCAAAGGAAGTTGAGTAGAAAACAAAAATGGGGAATAATACTCCCTGTTAATGGATTAGAAGAAATAATATTGTTAAAATTTCAATAATATTCAATGCAATTATAAGCTCAAGCAAATGTTTATCAAAATACCATGATATTATTCACAAATAATAAAAGCATTAATAGAGATCATATTGAGGCACAATAAACCCTGAATATCAAAAATAGTCATAACAAAATAAACAAGGCAGGAGACGTGATTTCAAAATATAGTGCACATCTGAAGTAATCAAAATAGCATCATATCAGCATGCAAACAGACCCACAGTGTACTGGAGAAAACCAGAAAGCTTAGAAGTAAATCCATTCGTGTAGAGCTACATGTTTTGCAAAACACGGTGCTAGAATATGCATTAAAGATAATCTTTTCAAAAAAATTTTTCAATAAAAATGCTAGGGGATTTTGGTATGCAGATAAAGAATCAAAACAATAGACCCTTTGGTCTCACTTGCTTCAAAAATGAACTCAAAATGACTAAAGACTTAACTATAAGACCTTAGTTTATGAAACTTTAATTATAAAACATAGGAAAAAATTTCAGGACTCTGGAATGGGAAAGAATTTTTGGACAAGAACACCAAAACAGAAAACAAAACAAAAAATAGATATATGACTTTGTACCAAACTAAGAAGATTACACTTAGCAAAATAAACAATCAACAGAGCAGAGAGAATCTCCAAAATTACAGAAAATATTTGTAGACTACATGTCTAACAATGGGCTATATTCAGAATATATAAGGAGCTATGAAAGCTCAATAATTATGAAAATTCATATCATCCAATTAAAAATGTGAAGTTAATCTAGAGAGACATTTGGCAAAAAGGAAGAAAAATGAATGGCCACCAGGTACATGGAAAAAAAAAAGAAACTCATGTACTATTAGGAAAATGTAATTCAAAATCTCAGTGATATCTCATTTCATTGCAGGATGAATGGCTATTATCAAGATACACAAACTTTTTGAAGTTCTGGTGATGATGTGGAGAAAAGGGAATCATTTTTGCATAGGAATGTAAATTACTATAGTCAATATTGAAACACTATATAAGCTCTTCCAAAATAAAACTACTAAAACTACTACATGATCCAGCAATCTACAATTGTGTATATATTCAAATAAAGTATTATCACTCTAATGAAAAAATATCTGCACCCTCATATCTCTTGGAGCACTACATATTTTATCTAGGAAATGGAAACAATTTAAGTATCCATCAGCTGATGGAGGAATAAAAATACGGTGTGTGTACACAAGGGAATGCTATACACCCATAAGTGAAGAAAATCCTGTCAATTCTGTTATTCAGGGCAACACAATAGAGCATCAATATGTTAAGAGAAGTCAGGCACAAAAAAGATAAATGCCATATGACCTCATATGTATGTGGCACCTAAAATTTGATCTGATAGAAAATGAGAGTGGAATGGTGGCTAGGAGATCCAGGGAGAGAGGGAGAGTGAGGCGAGTTTGATCATTGGGTACTGAATGGCAGTTAAATAGGAATAAAAATTCTGATGTGCTTTTAATACACTAGACTATAGATCTTGATAATGTCCTTTGTATTTTTAAAGATAAATGAAAGAATTTTTATAGACTTTTACAACAAAGAAATCATGGATTAAATTTAAATCAGCAGAAAAGTAAAGCAATTCACAACTAAACACATTTTAACTAAAATATTTCTCCAAAAATACATACATGATTGCATGATTATTTTAAAACTCAATATATTCAAGCTATACATTTAGATAATTTAAATATTTTATTTATATGTCATGTTATAATTCTTTGTATTTCTGTTTTATTTTGTTTGGTTTACATATGACATTTTACAAAAAGCTGAGAATATTTTTTAAATGAACTTTATTTGTGATTTTCATACTCAACCAAGTTACAAATGAACAGATACTATTTTTCCACAGTAGAAGTATTCAATGATCAACCTGGCTCTCTAAGAAATGTAGCACTTGTTGCCAGAAGCAAGAGATATAAATCTTTTTTTAAAATTTTTATTTAAGAGACAAAAGACCCAGGAAAGAAAGACAAAAACAGAAGAGACAAACAAATGACAACAAAAAACCCACAACAGTGACGTTTTAAGTTTACAAAACAAAATGATAGGAATTTGACAATGGTTGCAATATTGCATATTATTACTTTCTAATGGGTTGTTTAGATTAACAGTCACAGACATGTAAAATTGATCTAGTCATATGAGTATTAACTGTTCCTTTTCAATAACTAATACATTTAGTAGTATAGTCATTTTAACTATCTTACATATACATGTATACAAATTTATGTCTTTTTCCTTTTCCCTTTCTTCTTTCCTCCCTTACCCTTTCCCAATTACTTTTGCTCTTTGAAATGGATCAAAGACCTGAATATTAAAACAGAGACACTAAATTTGCTCTAAGACAAATAGGTAAAAATCTTGATGACATAGGAGTAGCAGAGTTCATGAACAAAAATCATATTGCATGGGAAGTACTTCCCAGAATCAACAACTGGGATCTCATCTTAGTAAAAACTTTTTGCATGTCAAAGGTAATCTCCAACAGAGTGAAAAGAAAACCCACAAATTGGGAAAATATCTTAGCTAAATGTCCCTCAGACAAAGAACTTCTATATAAAGCACATAAAGAATTTTAAAAAATCAGGCCCCTAAAATTCAAGGACCCAATCCAAAAATGGGCATCTGAGATGAGGACACACTTCTCAGAGAAATAAATACAAATGGCAAATAAATATAAGAAAAAATATTCAACCTCAATGGTCATTCGGGAAATGCAAATTAAAACAACACTGAGATTCCATCTCACTCCAGAAAGAATGGCCAAGCTTAATAAATTAACTAATTACAAATGCTGGAGGGGCTGTGGGAAAAAAGGAACTCTTCTCCACTGTTGGTGGGAGTGTAAACTGGAGCAACCACTGTGGAAGTCAGTGTGGAGATTCCTCAAGAATCTAGGAGTAGAGATCCCATTTAACCCAACTATCCCACTTCTGGGCATTTTCCCAGAAGAACTGAAAACATCATACTACAGTGATATCTGTGCACCCATGTTTATAGCAACACAATCTGTAATAGGCAAATGTTGGAAACAACCCAAGTGCCCATCAGTCAAGGAATGGATAAAAAAAGTTGTGGTATTTTTATACAATGGAGTACTACTCAGCTATAAAGAGAGATTGCATCGAGATTTTATCAGTAAATGAACATGACTTGAGACCGAACTCACAAGTGAAATAAATCAAACTTACATGTAATAATGCTATATTATCTCCCTAGTGTAAGAAACTGAAAAAGTATATATGATCCAAAATGTACAATAAATCTTTTCAATGGTGGTTTTAACTTGCTGGTCTGATCCTTTTCCCAAGTTGGAGAAAACAAAGTGGGCTTGTGCAAGTATTGATAATTTTAGTGAAATTTTAACTTTGGAATTTTATGATTTCAACATAACTAATCAATATTAAAATATTTATTTAATCTTATTTTATTTTTATTTCAGAAACACACAAGTTTTGTTTTAGAAATAATAGAAAAAATCTATCATATTTCTAATATTTTCATGGACATGAAGGAAAGTATACCCTTTCAATACTTGGGTACATTGGCTCTTACATCAAGCTGAGTGATCAGTAAGGAAAGTAGCTTAGTTACTTTTCTTGTGTTACTGAGACAAAATACCCAACACCCAAGGTTAAAGGTGCAAAAGTTTATTTAGCTCACAGTTTGCAGAGGTTTCAGTCCATAATCATTGGGCTCCCGAACAGTGTACAGCAGGCAGAAGGTAGCAAAGCAACAAGAGATAACTACAGCTCTTTCTATCCCTTATATCTTAACCAGGCTGCTCATGGTGGGCAGCTCTCACATGCATAATCCTAGTGCTCTTGATCCTAGTATTGGACCATGAATCAATCCCAGAATCACACACTCTAGATCCAACCACCTCTGTAAAAGCCCCACCTATGACTGCATGAGGTTTTGGGTGGACATTGAGACACAAATCTTAACAGTAGGTAAGTTGACCAGCAAATCAACAAGAAAAACTTCCAATGAGTCTTGTGGAACAAAATTTACAATACATTTTGCTGTGGCATTTGGCTGAAAATGAAATTATGGTTATTTTTACTCCTACTAATATAATGACTTTTATTAGGATATAAAGCTATATACTGTAAATAGTCTCCTTTTCTTTTAACCCTGGAACAATTGAATAGATAAAATTTCTCTTGTCTATAAGGATATCTGAAGAAATTTCTCTTTTGTTCTCTTCCAGAATGTCCTGTGTAGTCAAACTCACAAAAATCACATAATCTCCTGAAATCAAATTGAAGGGATTCCTTGACTCAAAAGAGCAAATAATTTCCAAAATAAACAGAACACCTTAAGTGACAAGTCTATCAGTCCTCAAAAACATGTTAAATATTTCACATTGGAGGTAACTTTAAAGATAATTCATTCCAACAATGTATCTCTAGGCAACTTTGATGCTAAGTGTAAGTTTGCAGGTAGTTTGGTGTAATCTATTGGTGAATATACATACACTTACATATGTGTATGAGCATATATATATATATATATGTATAATGTATATATTCTCTCACAAAAATACTGTATTCTGAATTTCCAATGTAAAATTTGAATTTGTTTTTATGTAACATATTTAGAAATTCTCAGATATAAAAATATTTGCTGAAGAAAATAATTAATTTGTGGTTTCAAATCATGGACAATATATTCATTTAAATTTTGAGAAAATTACAGTTTTTTTAATATGTGGCACTCAACTTAAAGTAGCTTTTATCCACTTGGGTGCGTTCTGATGTCTAAAATGCAGCAAGGAAAATATGTGAACAGAATTTGTTTATAAAATTAATATTGTCTTTTACTCAGCATATAGAAAAAAGGATCTGTGGGTATATGGTTTACTGTTGCAAGAATTTATACTTGGAGTGATAAACATTAAAATTAATGGTATTTACATACTCAATTATAAGAGATGCTATGTTACATTATCATTGATATTTTAAAGTTGTAAAAGTAAACTTGAATTAACAAAAAGCATACATAAAAAATCGTACCACACTGCTGAATATCTGAATATATCTTTTGACTGCCATTTTTTACTGTTCTTGCCAAGTTTGCAAAATGTATGCTATGTCTTCCCCAGATTCAAGGGAAGAAACTCTATGCACTACACCTAATACTTTCATTGTATTTTAAGATTTACACTCAGTTTTATAAAGTTTCACACATTGATGTCTGTCAAAGAAGAGATCCAGCAAAATTGAAGCTTTTCTCTTTTTCAAAGGGGAGAAATAGCATTCAGTAAAACTTGTCTTATTATCCCCCCTTAGAACTTATCAATACATCATTTAATACAGTGGAACATAGTTCAGTAAGTAACTCATTACTTTATGTTATTTTTTATCTTTGAAAGAATTATATTTAGCATGCATATTTAGATACACAATACTAAAGCTGAAAACTCACTATTACCTTCCTATTTGTTGTGGAATGTTAATAAAAATGTAAATCTGTAAATAATTGATGAAGCAAGTAATTTGTAGAATTTAGTAATTTCAGCAAGTTTATATATTTTTATTCTACCAGTTTAGAAACATATCCTCTATTTGAATTTTCTCTGGACCTTATGCATACACACACATATACACACACACACATTCTCACATATTTAACACTTTGGTTCTGTGTTGTATTGTTTGAATTTCAATACAAATAATCTGAAGAATATCACAGCTATGTAAAGGTCATTTTAGGGGTATTGTCAATAATGACTTTGGCACATATTTTAAAATTATTTCCTTATGTTCGTCATTAAATGTTTATTGAGTATCTCTGAATGCAACCAACTAGGCAAAACACATATTTACATAAAGTAATCATTATCCTAAATCTCAATTATTTCAATTTAATAAGCAGTGTCAGAAAAAAATTCAGCACAGTAATATGTGGTATAAAGACATAGGAGAAAATAAGCCATGGCACTATGAACAAGCAGAAGTTTACAGAAGAGCAATATTATGTAGAATGAATAGGAGATAAATAGGCAGATTAAAAGGAAAGGTGCTTTTCTAGCATGCATAGCTGCAAGTGAGAGGCACAACAGTTGGGAGATAACCAGCTTGCCTGGTGCACAATTTTGTTGGGTTAAGTGGAGAAAGTAAAGTCAGCAAAAGAACACTTGCTCAGAGACTGTTAAAGACCTTGCATTGTAGCTTTATCTATGTAAATTTTACTTTCAAAAGATATTTGTGCATGTTCATCTCTCTCATTGTCATTGGATTTTCTTCTTTTAAAGCTGTTAAATTTCAAGACCCATAAAATCTGATATAGTAGAGTACTTGAAAATTGATCTTCTCAAAAACGTAATTGCTTCTATTATATCAATTTGATCATGCCGAATTTACATTTTATGCCTTATTTTTATAATCTCTGTAATATCTAATACCATTATCCTAAAAATATATATAGAAGGAGAGAAAACAACAAGTGCATTGAACATGATAGGCACTAAATAAATATCTGTGAAATGAAGAAATGTCCATTAATTCAGATGTCACGGTCACCATGCAATTTTGCAGAGCAGAACAAGATTATAATGTCTAGGTCACAATATTCATGCTCAGCAGCATTGAACCCAATCTTGCTCTGTCAGCTGTCATCCTCTGCTGCTTTTTTATTCATTTGCTTCAAGTGTGCAATTGTTGCTTAGAGATGTATTTATTATAAACTTTGTGAAGTTTCATAGTCTTAAATTTTTGGAAATTTTTCGAAAGTAAGGTTGAAAAAATACAATCAGTAAAGACTTTTCTCATCCAATTTTCTGTATGTCTCACTTTCTCTAATTTCATGTACTATTAGGATACTGCTAAAGTTGAGTTTTGATCTATTTAGTTTGAATTTTATGTTACATATTTATGTAATTCATAGTCCCTCCAATTTTAGTTAGGTTATTGCTAAACATCCAAGAATAGAATTAGCTATTAGAATTATTCCTTGTAATCGTCTGTACACCTTTGATGTATTGGAGAGCAGGTGTAGAGTGGGAGGTCATATACAGCTATGGACCTGAACAGAAGGATGGATTCTGTAAGTACTGTCACTCATGCAAGAGTATCTAAGAGCAATATTTTTGTAAAAAGTTAAAAAGTACTGAAATAATTTTAATATAAGGTGCAGATAAAATTTTATGTGCTAAGGGATTTTCTTTTTAAAAATCAATGCCAAAAAGATTTTCTGAAACATTGTTTACAGATAAATTATCTTCCTTAATTGCAAATGTTAAAGATCCTTTTAAATATCTGTCTGTCATTAACATATTCATAAATGTAATACAACCTTACATTAATCATAAAATACCTATAATAATAGCATTTAAGGATGTGATTATTTTAAACTTCAGCTATATTACAGAAAATTGAGAAAGTACATAAAAGAGAAAAAAATGAGTGTGTTCTCTTTCATCTCTCTTTTAGAAAACGTCAAGCTTTCTGCTCACTAGTCTGAAAGCTTTTCAAATGTTTCCAAATATAACTTCCAGAAAGCTCTAGTGAAGTTATTTCAACTTCAACTTTTATGCAATGGTTTATTTATTAATACCTAACTTCCTACCCATCCTGTGTCGATTCTCACCTTTCCCTGTAGCAATGTGTTTTGTCCCTTTGAGACAAACTATCTCTATTATCATTTGCATATTATTTTGATTCATTCATTTTTCACTAGTTTAAATATAAGTGACATTAAATATATAAAAACACCAAAAAAGATAGGTACATTAACAGAAATATTCTACAGTAATGAAGTGTTTTCCTTCCAAAAAGTTGAAATGTAACTGCTGTTGAAATTTTAAAAATGTATGTATAAATATCTTCCAGTTAAAGAATTTTAGAATAGTGTATTATGACTGATTCATGAAGTAGAAAAATTAATTGAAGATGAGATTTAGAAGGCGTCTCATGTTAAAGCCATATCAAGGAGGTTCCTGAGATCATCCTAGAGTGTTAACCTAATATTTCATTATTGGAACATATGAATATGTATACCTATATGATATTTACACATATCTATGCAAAATTATTTTGAGTGTTAGATTACATTAGGCTACCAGAAGTCAAATTTTTCATCACTTATATCTGCCAATTTAGCATTTTTATGGCTTTTTAGTATTTATCTCTATCTTACAACTGATTTGTAATTCTGTTTTGTTTAACCTTTTTCTAAATTGGGATTCACTAAAATTTTAATTTACTTACCATTCTCCATTATAAAAAATATGACACTTCTAAACCATTAGACTGAAAACTTCTTACTCCTCATGCTTAGAAATCTTAAGTAATATTTTTTTTCTGAATGACAGTTGTTCCAATATCTGGAAAACTAAGATCACTCTGATAGGAGTGATTTAAATTCTATGACATTGAAGTAACTCTCTTTGCAAAGCTGACTCAAACTATCACTTTGTAGTCTGTGTGCCTTATTCTGCTTTTTTTCCTATTTTATTCCTCACCCAGTTTCATGTTTAGGATACTCACAGTTCACTATATTTATTATTTTTGGAATAAACACAGCATTTATTTCAGTTTTTAATGATCACTCAGAGAAACAAGACAACACATGGGAGTGAATTATGACTCATTTGTATATTTGACACAGACACAGATAAATACCTTGAGCTAGTATAAATTTCAAATTAAAACAGAATATTTCCTAATATCATTGCTTCTTAAGAAATCATCTCTCAGTGAAAGAAATAAGCGCATTTTATTGCTACATTTGAATTTAATTGTATTTATTATTTGGTGAGGAAATAGCAAATATAATTAACTTTGAATCTGATTAAGAAATTAATGACTATTAACAATTCCAGTTTCTTGATGCACATATATGATAGGGAAAGAGTATTAAATCCCAATATTTAATTAAACAGTACAAAAACATTATCTTAGGTTGAACTTGGAAAGCTGAAGCATCCCTCGAGAGAAAAATAAATGAACTGTTAATTTTACAGAGAATGCCTTAGGTTGCAATTGCCTTATTAAAATATGAAATAAAAAATACTATATGGAATTTTATATTCTAAAATTCTTCAATTAATTAAAATAATTAGTAACTTACCACATATTTGCCTTATGATTGAAAAAGGAAATGTATTTTTGAAGTTTCCACTATGATTTTTTTTGTTTGCAAAAATCATTCTAGGAAAAATGTAGACTGAATAGGACAAATGCTAATACTATTTTGCTACTGTCACCTATCTATCTATCTATCTATCTATCTATCTATCAATATGCTGTGAAAGACAATAGATTTTTCTTATCAATTAATATTTTATATTAAAAACTCAAACAGAAGGCATGTAGCAGTTAAAAGGTTTTTAACTGAAAATATCCATGAAATGCTTATATTTTCTTCCTCAGCCTTTTAACCTCTTTAAATTCTTTTCATGATTCATGTGAAAATCAGCCATTTTCTGTTTTTCAACTTGCTACCCAAAGTTTGACAAACAGACATTTTCCCATAATACTTAAATTCTCTAGACCTTTTCTTTAAAAAGGAGAAATGGATATTATTAAAAGAAGCAAATATTAGATTAGCAACAAATATTGACCATGAGAATTTAAAACTTTTCAAGTGTTGCTTTTTATTGTTTTTATTTTTTTTATTTTAAACAAAAGGAAAATAAGAAACCAAAGGAAAACAATTTCACAACCAGCCAATAAGAGATTAACAATAATCAGCACACTGCACATTATTATATCCACAGAAATTGTTTAGGATAAAAGATATAGACATGAAACATCATCCAGAAAATTATTAGCACAAAACTTTTGCCTCAATGAATCATGAGAAATCAGCTATATGACTGTCTTTTTTGTTATGATAGCTCTATTATTTTCAAATAAACATTTCACATTAAAAATGAAATCTGAAGACCCTGTTAAAACTACTTTTCACTCAAAATTCTTTTTCTTTAACTGTCTTGACTAATTCTTTATAAACATAGGTTTTCTTTCAGTTCATCATACAAGTGAGCAATGCAACAGTTACATGTGTGGCTTATTTAGTTCACTGAGAAGTATATTTTCAATACTCATCCATTTAAGAGCGAAAATGTCTAGTTTGTCATTCTTTATAGCTGAGTAGTATTCTGTTATACAGAAATACCACATCTTTTTTATCCATTCCTTAGTTGATGGGCATTTAGGTTGCTTACAAGATCTCACTATTATGAACTGGACAACTATAAACATAGGTGCACATATATCGCTGTGGTAGGATGTTTTTAATTATTTTGGAGAGATACCCAGAAGGTGAATTGCGGGTCAGATGGAACCTCCAATCCTAGCTTTTTGAGGGATCTTCACGCTGACTTGCACAGTGGTTGCACCAGCCTACATTCCCACCAACAATGGGGAAGGGTTCCTTTTTGTCCACAGCCCCTCCAGCATTTGTTATTGGTTGACTTCTTAATACTAGCCATTCTCTCTGGGGTGAGGTGGAATCTCAGTGTTACTTTCATTTGCATCTCTCGAATGGCCTGTGCTGTTGAACATTCTTTCATGTATTTATTTGCTGTTTGTGCTTCTTCATCTGAGAAGTGTGTGTTCATCTCAGATGCCCATTTTTGGGTTGAATCTTTAAATCTTGGAGGACTTTTGAGTAAATATTTTCAATGAACAAACTTTTATGGATGTGCATTATTTACAAGAGAATGCTGAGAATATTTGTTAATTATGTAGTATTTATCAATAAATCTTTTGATATCGTCAAACAGTCAAAACACTGAGCAAATTTCATGATAATAAAATATAAACTACAGTATGAAAAATTACCACTGTTTCTTCCCATCAAGCAAATATTCATTTTTTATTCAGATGGTTGAATATTGAGAGAATTCTATGAGTGGCAGCACATAACATGCACATGGGCAAGTAAATCTCATCAAAATCTGAATGAAGAAAGAGATGTGAATGAATATATAATTCAGACAATTACTTTAATCACTTAAGTCTCATAAAAGCCCATTTTAAACATCACTCTTTTCAGAGTGCTTTAAATCATGCTTATTTAGCCTAAACTGATAATTGTATTCTTTTAATGCTAGAGATTTTACACAGGCATCTTGTACATACAGAATATTAGGATCCATTAAAAAATATTAAGGAATATGCAAACATAATGAAATCTATTATGGCTTGTTTCTAGGTGTCACCCCCCTCCCCCAAATCCTCATGCAGGCATGTAGCCTGGATAGACTATAATACAGAAAGAGGGCTGATGTCATCCCTTATCGCTTTGCTATTTTGCTGCTTGTTGCCTTGCTGCTTTCTGCCTCTTGGCTACCACGAACAGCTTCTCCTCTGCTGTGCTACCCTATCCTAGAACTAACCAACTTCAACAAAACATGTGCTTAAATAGACATTTCCACCTTTAACTTTGGGTATTGAGCATTTTTGGCTCAGTAATAAGAAAAGTAACTATGACAAAATCACACATTATTTCACTTTCTGTCCAAATGATAAAATATCCACGTAATTTTAAACTTTACAAAAAATATTACTCTTGAAAGAAAATGAATTTCTTCTTGGGTTAGCCCTGAAAGTTTATTATAATTAGTGACCTTTTAATTGAAACTCTTGAACAGTCATAATAATTCTAACTTATTTAATGAACACAAAGTGGTTATACATAGCAGTGCATTTTCCTTGAAATGCTGTTTTCCATGACATGGAAAGCATTTTCAGTAATAGTTTTATTTGATAATAATGTAGCAGCAATTTAATATCTGTCTACTATGAAGTTCAGAACACACAGAAAATTTATGGCCAAACCTAATACAAATATTTGAATTATTACTGACATGAATGAGAGTCACCTATATGGACAAACAAGTTTCTAAAATTTTAGAATAGTAGAAATTGGACTAAAATAGTGAAACGAAGAACTAAACACATGGACAGATATTTCAAATTTATAGGTAGAAAGGTTCAAAATTGTCAACATGTTAGGTGTTTCCAAGTTGAAGAATACAGTAAGTGTAATTTAATTGTCCCAGCAAAGTGACTTGTGGATACTGGCTACTTCTAAAGTTTAGATGGAAAAGTGAAAATCCATAATTGCCAACATTGTGTTGAAGGAGAAGAATAAAAATGAAGGACAAACCCAATTTATTATAAAGCCACAATATTCAAAACCATCTAGTATTGGTGAAAGAATAGAAAAATCGATTAGTGGTACAGAATAGAGAGTTCAGAAATAAATCTGCATAAGCTGTTCACTGACAAAGGAGTAATAGCAATACAATACAGCAAAGGTTTCCTTTACAAAAGATGTAGTTAGCACAACATCCACATAAGTGGTAAATGAAAGTACAGATAGATTTTAATGCCCTTCACAAAAATTAACTCAGTGAATCACATACCTAAGTGTAAAACACTAAACGTTTAAGCTTCTAGAAGATATTATAGAAGAAAATCTGGATGGCATTAGGTTTTTAATGAAGCTTTGATCAACTTAGTCCATTAAGAAAAGAATTAATGTTAGACTTCATTGTTAAAAGCCTTTGTCCCGAGGAAGGCAATACTATGAGAATAAAAATGGGAGTCATACACCAGGAGAAAATATTTGCAAGAGGGTATCTGATAAAGGACCATTTTCCAAAAATGCACAAAGAACTCTGCAAACTCAACAATTAAATACTAAAAAACAAATCCGTTTTTAAAAAATGGACCTTTTGGTCTTAACAAATACCTCACCAAAGCCGGGAACGGTGCCTCACACCTTTAATCCCAGCACTCCGGAGGCTGAGGTAGGTGGAGCATTGTGAGTTCAAGGCTGCCTTGGGCTACAATGTGAGCACAAGGCCGGCCTGAGCTACATAGTGCAACCCTGCCTCAAAAAACCAGGGCCGGGAGTTTGGCTCAGTGGCTTAAGTGCCTGTCTGGCAGGTGTGAGGTTGTGAGTTCAATTCCTGGTGCCGCAAAAAAAAAAAAAAAAAAAAAAAAAAAAAAAAAAAAAAAAAAAAAAAAAAAAAAAAAAAAAAAAATCAAACAAATACCTCACCAAAAAAGATATACAGATGACAAATAAGCATATGAAAAGATATTCTACATCAGAAGTCATCAGGGAAATTTGAATTAAAGCAACAGTGAAATACCATTATACATCAATTAGAATGGCCAAAATCCCAAACACAATGGTACTGAATGGGGGCCAGGATGAGCAGTAGTGCTGAATTTCATTCGTTTCCAGTACTAATGCAAAAAGGTACATAGGACCACTTTGGAAAGAGCTTAACTGCTTCTTAGAGAACTATAGGTACTTTAACCACACAGTTCAATAATCATACTCATTTTTATTGATCCAAATATGCTCCAAAGTTGAAAGTTTGTGTCCACACACAAATGACACATAAATGTTTACAGTAGCTTCGTTTGTAAGCTGCCCAAACTTGAAAGCAGGCACTATTTCCTTCAATAAGTGTTTGCACTAAATGTACATGGGAATGTTGTAACATAAAAAAGAGGAATGTTTAGTATACACTACTATAACAGAAATTGTTCTGAAAGGGATACACACTGTATAATTACAACCATGTGACATGCTTGGAAACAGGAAGCCAGCATATAATGGACCCAATCCACCAAACCATGAGCCAAATTATACTTCTTTTTTTAAATTGTGTGAGTTGTGTGTGCTGTTCCAGTGATGGGAAGTTTGCAAGTCCATTGTCCCCAAAGACTTAGTAACAATAACACATAACCTACATTTAATGGACCAGCCACCTGCGTAGTTCTATGTGTACAATGGTTTGGTTCATGATAAAGAATATACTGTAGCAAACTGTTTTCTCCATGATAATAAAGTTTGGATCAACACTATAGTACAATTCATATTTCTAGCATCTATGTTAGAAAGAATATCTTCAAAATCAAGTTTCAAAAATAGGAATTTATCTCAAAGATATGAGATTGATACAAAATGTCCCCTTTGACATTTGACTAGTCCTAGTCATCATTCTTTGGAAGATACTTGGTTTTCTTTTTTAGGTTCTTGCTTTTGTTTGTTTGACTACACCTCGTGTTTCATTTCAGAACCAGTAACTTGACATGAATGCTCTGTTCTGTTTAGCAAGTAAATATATGGGCATACAGATGACTTGCGATAGTCTATTTTTGTTAATACATTGCCAAAATAACTCATAAGGAGCTATAAAATCTTTTTTAAAAAATCATATTGATGGAGTTTTTGTTTGGCAGGCTGAGTCAGCACAGAAATTAAGCAAAAATGTAGGTGCTATAATAATTAGTTTAGTATGGTAATGTTTTGGTTGTATTTAGCACAAGAATATTTGCACTATGATCATAGAATCATAACGACTTGGTAGTGATACTCCACAATCTCCATTAGACAAGGAGAGGAAGAGGAGTAGGGTTAAAAGCAACCATAGAAAGATAAAATCTTGTCTTAAAGCTGTTTTCCTCAGTGTATAAAGGAAAGTTACCACTGAAGTGGCCTTGTACCTGTGGTCAGTAGTGTGACTTAAGCATACCATAGATGTTAAGAGAGGGATATAGGAAAAGGAAGAAAGTAAACTCAGGATAAAGCTAGTCAAGTGCCACATAAACATGGAGTAAATAGTTTCAGCTTGAGTTCCTGCTTTCTTTTGAATGGAAGCATCAGAGGTATTGAGGTGAGGATTTAGAGGCTTATGGGTTAGAAAAGAAGGGATAGTTTCTTTTGAGGATTTCAGTTTTAAGGAATTTAGAGTATGAGGGAGATAGAATGAGAAAATACCGTGGTTTGCACATGTGTGTGTATTTGTGTATGTGTGTGTGTGTGTGTGTTTATAGACATGAACTCCCAGGGGAAACAAGGATTCCCATTTGTGAGCTCTTGGGTGGGCAATAGTCAGTAAGGAAGAGAAGAAAATACAAACAATAAAGGGAGTGCTACCGTGGCTAAATTCAAGCACAATTGAAAGGAAAATGATAAACATGGATAGTTTAAAAACAATAAATATTTCAAGAAAGATAAGACTGTCTTTAATGTGTATAAGACCTCGGGGAGTGAAACAATACAAGACCCCGTGAAAGGCCTCTGAATGAACCCCTCAACAAGCTCTTTTCATCTCTTGGAAACATGCTTGAAGTCGGAAATTTTAACTTTGTTTTTATTATATATGCTAAGGAAACATCGAGGACCTTTAGAAAATTGACTGAGAGATTGAGTCATGTGGGAATTATTTAGAAACAAAGTAGAATGTTCGGGGGGTGGGTCCCATGTCTATCAGATGATGTGAATCATTTCCTATTGCAAAATATTCCTATGGTCTGAAGAGAGTATAAAGCAATAATCTAGAATTTCCAAGTGGGGAATATAGCATGTAAACATGGCATCATGTTTAAAAAAAATTTAAGTGAACTGAAAGGTTTTGTAACCCTCCACTGTGATCTTAACATTATTATCCCATTAAACTACTCGCATTGAAATTCAAACTCTAGTATGATGTTATTTGGAGGTGATTAAGGGGTGATTGGGCCTCATGAGTGGGATTAATGCCCAATAAATGAGGCCTCAAAGAGCTGCCTTGCTCTTTCCCCACCTAAGAACATGCTAAGAAACTATACTCTGAACTAAAAAGTCCTCACACTGCATTTAATCTGTCAGTACCTTGACCTTGGACTTGATACCCAGAACTGTAAAAAATAAATCTGTATCTTTGTGAGCCTCCTACTTTATGATATTTTGTTATAGCAACTCAGGAAGACTAAGATACTTTCTTCAGACTATGTATCTGTCTCTAAGTGGGAGGATTCAAATTGCAAATTTGTAATGAAGGCCTAGGAGACCCACTTTCTCTGGACTTCACCTCTGCTGTTTCAAAATTAAAATTTGGCTTAGAGTTCTGTTATTGCAGTGTTACCTTTTCTGTTAGACTTCAGCTCGCAGCCTTTCTCCGTTATAACTGTGAAGTATTAAGTTAACTTCACGATGGTCTCTATATGCCCCAAGATCTCAAGAAGTTATGGTTTATGGATATGGATGACTCATTCCCCAGAAATCAAAAAGTTTAAAGCTGCAGACATGTATAACAATATTAGATTGTCTAGGACATTACTGAAATAATTGCACTAGTCCCTGAAATCTGTGACTTATCTTACTATGAAAATATAGCACATGAAATATCAATAATTTATATTGGTTTGAAAAATGGTTTATTTTGGGACTCCAGTCAGTAAACTTTAAACTTATATATATATAAATGTGAACCCCGCAAAATACATGTAATAAGGATTCACAATTCACACTATCCCAAGACTAACTTTAAAAATTACTTTTAGATCTTAAAATACAAAACAGCTATTTTCTCATTACATGTCTATCAACAAAATAAAATTAGGCCCTGATGTAATATCTATTCTCTTTTTCTATTATCTGTCTGATCTGGATGATAACAAGTTGATTTTCTGCTCTGCTTTGCTTTGCTCTTTCTAATCAGTGATGGAGTGGCAACAAGCTTTAGAATCTAAACCTAAATTCTACTTTCTTCCACCTAAATTGTCTTCATTTATTATTGTATTGCTGAAGATGGAATGTAGTAGATCAACACTTTTAATAGAATCCAGGACCAGACATTCTCCCTCTTTTGTCTCTTTTTGTCCCCAACTATCCATTTCTTTTGTTCTGTGAATGTTGTATTGAATTCTTTGGCATTCGTGAGTATGTTATGCCCTTTTCCTCTTTTTCTTTTTGGAGGGTGCTTTATTTCTTTTCTTCTTTTCCTTCCACAAGTACAAAGTTTGCTCGACATTAATGAACAACACAAAAGGTCATACTTGTGGAAATCTTTCTGTCTAACCCTGACAGTTTTCCTTTTTATTTTGCTCATTCACAGAGCAAAGTATTGTATAAAAATAGATTGTGTTGATGCCAAACTTCTCAACTAATTATGGACCTTTTTCAAGGCAAAGGCCCATGGACACTGGTACATTTGTGAATAATTAATATATAAAAGAATGCACAAACTGATCTTGAAAAATATTTCAGATCCAGCTATACAATAAGCTTTTTTTCAAAACCTTTAAGTCTGAAACAAAATTTTAAAAAACAATTTCTCAAACTTCAATAGAAATATAGTAAGCATAAACAGAGGAACACTTGTGTTTTTTTTATCTTCCTATATTTTATAATTTAATCATGTAAGCATTATTTTTAGTAATTGCTTTGTTGTGCTCCAGGTAGTAAATGATGAATAAAACAATATCTCTGACTTTAAAAGTTTATTAATCAATTCCCAGCATTGAAAAAATAAAATTAAACAAGTAATTTACAATCAAGTGAGAAAGGCAGACCACTGAGAAATGAGTGATAATTATAAAGTATAAATGACAGTAAATACAATAAATGCAGAATTAAAATGATGAATTGTCCAGGAGGACCTGTTTAGATTAAGTACATGGAGAAGTTTTCCGTGATGAGTTTGTTTGTAAGCAGAGTACTCTATAGCCCTCCAATTTCTTCACATTATGTAAAACACCTACATGCCTTCACCAAAATTATGTTTAAATGATTATACATTTAGTAGCAAACTCCTTTCTTATCTTTCGGTCTTGCATATGTTGATTTATCTCATTTAGGGAGAGTTTTATTTTACTTTTCTTGATTCTTGACCTGCCCAAATAATTTTAGGTGTTCGGTCAAAAAGTGAGCAAAACTATTTTGAGAAGAAATCTGTGGCTGAGGATGTGGTCAGGTTGTGAAAATGTGCTGTGGTCCCATTCTGTAGCTGAACAGACTAAAAACCACACACTTCCTGTGCACTTTCTTTCCCCTCTGCTATTACTAATGCTTATGAGGGCTGATTCTTTTTCTTTTATTTTTTCTCTCCTTCTCTTTTTCCAATGTTACACAGAATATACAAAGATCATAGTTGCCATTGAAGGGTGAGTGAAATAATATAGGCTGCGTCAATTTCCACTACTTAGATTACACTGAAATTCAAGATGATGAGAGAAGTTGAAAGAAATCCTAAACTGGAAAAGATAGTGAGAACAGACTGCAGTAGTCAGGGTTCAAGATTAAAGAAGAGTTTCCCACCAACTGAACAAGGGCATAGAAAATGCATTCTTATTTTTACTTCTTCCATTTCTCTTTTCAGTTATATACAATATACATTTGGGAAGCATGGACACTTAATCACTTTCTTGTGTGTGTGTGTGTGTGTGTGTGTGTGTATGTATGTATGAGAAAGAGAGAGAGACAGACAGACAGACAGACAGGGAGACAGAGAGAATGAGACAGAAAGGGAAACAGAGAACGAGAGAGAGAGAGAGAGAGAGAGAGAGAGACTTTTTATCCTAACAAACCCATAAAAGGAAAAATTACTTGTCTACACAAAGTGGAATTGAGTATAACCAAAATTGCCTATGATCTGTACTCTTGCTCTGTGATTCATAAGAAACACTTCTTTTGTTTTGAACGAGGAGATAATGACAGTCAGTCGCCCAGACATTACTTTTCAGTTGTCTTGGGGAGGTTCTAAATCTCACTCCCCCTGATTTAAGAAGGAATCTAAAATGAAACATTACTGAGACTACTTGTGTCTTTGACCTTGTTTGTAGCTTTCCTTACTAAAAATACATAGCATTTCTAAAAAAATACATATTTTTAAATATATATTTTAAATATACATTTTTAAAATAAATATAGATATATTTAAAAATCTTTTATCTGTCCTACAAAATGTTCATATTTATTTAGCCTGATGGTATGTTCACAGCAATATGAATTAAAGCTCAAATGAGCAGTGTCTATTATCTACAACTTCAGGATGCCATCTCATTGATCATATTTCTTAGTTTCAAAGGTGTACTTGCAAATGCTAAAGCGATCTATGTTGTGACATTTTCATGTATAGCACATTGTTAATGGTGATTACTTCTTATATAATTTTATGTGAATGAAGAAATGATTTCTGACTGTTCCATAAGTTTTACTAGATGACAATAATTGTTCTGTCTGATCAGGTATACAAAATTTTTCTATAGATTCTGAAAGGTATCTATATAAATAAATTAAAAAGACAACTGTTAACCAGAAACTGGTATTTCATTCAAAGTATAAACCAGATAGGAGTGCCTTGATTTATCCTTCCAAGAATGCATCATCCTGCAATTATTTCAGCATATACATAAACTAAGATTTGTGAACCTTTACTTCAATAGTGATCTTTCTTCTCTTCATAGAAAGTACCAGTCTTTATGACTTTATTTATCCTACATATGGTAAAGTAACAATATTGAATGTTTTGTCAATACCTTCATAACAAATTGTATATGACATTTTGGAGATAACTTCTATAGATTCTTTGGAGAAAAAAATCCATCAAGTACTCCTAACAATGACAGAGTGAGATGAAAGGAAGAAAATCAAATAACATACTATGCTTCTTGCCATTCTTTACCTACTCCTTCTACATTCCACTGCAACTGACCCAACCATAGCATTCACTTTATAAAGCTGCTGACATCAATGTAAATGGACAATAGATGAAATCATTTTAACACAGTTTGTAATATGAGAACAGAGGACATTTATCCCTAAAAAAAGCATTTCTTTTTTTTTTTTTTTTTTTGTTTGTTTTTTTGCTGTACTGGGGATCGAACTCACAGCCTCACACCTGCCAGACAGGCGCTTAAGCCACTGACCCAAACTCCCAGCCCTAGTTTTTTGAGGCAGGGTCGCACTGTGTAACTCAGGCCAGCCTTGCGCTCATGTTGTAGCCCAAGCGGGCCTTGAACTCACAACACTCCTCCTACCTCAGCCTCCGGAGTGCTGGGATTAAAGGCGTGTGCCACCACACCCGGCTAAAAAAAGCATTTCTGATTAATTAAATATGCACAGAGATATTTTGGGGTGTACAATGTCTTATGATACAGTATGATCCACAGAGTGTGGTTTCTTCTTTGTGTTCTATTGCCCCTAGTTACTTTGCCAGGGAGATACATAGAAAGAAATAAGGTTTCACTGTTACCAGAAATTTCCTTTCATTTATTAAGCACAGCTCCAGAGATTCAACTATCCCACAATGTGATATCCTACAAGGTGATAATCTTTCTTCTCATAGAACACACACACATACACTAACACACATACGTATATCTATATCTGCATATTTGTTCTTCCCAACTGTCATCATTCAGACTTTCACAAATTTATTTTTAAGTCAAATAAATGTAGAATAAAGAAAACAAGATTTTAAAAAAAAGAGAGAAAACAAGATTTCTAGGGAGGCTTTATATTTAGTCAAAGAGTTGCTGTTACATTTTGGACTTTATCTTCTAGTAAACTCATATCTTGAAGCCCTGATGATCAATCTCTCAGAATGTGCATGTTGAAAATACAAAATCTTTAAAGGAGTAATTAATTTAAGATAAGGTCATTAGTGTGAACATTAATCCATCAAGACGTAGGTATGTTTACAGGAAGGGGCAATTTAGAAACAGAGTGGCATAAAGGGAAGATCATGTAGAGCCAGGAGAAGATGGTCATCTACACCCCAAGGAAAAAGATCTCAGAAGAAATCACCCAGCTGTCATCATGACAGCTGAATTCTGGACTTCAGAGTTATAAGAGATGCTATTTGTCTTGAGTGATCTACCCAGTCTTTGGTACTTCGATATATTATCTAAAGAAAAGAAACACAATTTTCGCCTAGAAATGCATATGTCCGTGCCCTAACTTAAGGAACGCATGAATACTAACTTGTTTAGCAAAGATTTTTGCCCTTATAATCAAATTAGGTTTATCAAAATGAGATCACCTTGGATTATCCATGTGATCACTAAATACAATAAATGTATTTAAGAAAAACAGGATAAAAAGTTGTAAAGATGGTGATAGGGATTGGAATTATATAGTCAAGACTGACTGGTTGTTAACTTGATTAGAAGTTTCTAGCCAATAGAATTCTGAAAAAAATTTTTAAAAGCCATGTTGCTTGTGGTAATGTGTTACAACAGCTTTCTGATGAAGTAGTTTGAATTCTTCATCTGAAGAATACTGCTGGGTTATACATCTAAAGTCCTTGACACTGAGCTGCTTCCTACTACATTTAATCATGTTCACTGAAATTTGTGAAGAGAGAAGAACTAAATTATTAAATTACCAAATGTGATCAATGAATTTATAGATGCCTTCAAGTTTGGCCAGAAAAAGATTCCTCTGCAAGAAATAACCCTGAAAATTTTATTTTCTTTAACATTGTTTTAGTGAAATTGTGATATTCTCAACTCTTCTGCCAAAGACATCTCATTTAGTCTGGATGACAAATAGGTATGTTGTAAAACGAATCATACAATAATTGATCTTAAAAAGTAAACTTTTTATGGCACTGCAAATGGTTCTTTCTTCAGTACTTTCAATTCTCTTCAAAACTTTACTATACAAAATCCAGCATTGCCTTATATTCTGATACTGATTGTCATTGGCAGAAATGAAGCTATTTAAAATAGATCTAGATTTAGAGAGGGTATTTTATAAGGAACAAAGATACAGGCTGAGAGAAATGTGAAAGGTCAACTGGATGGAAATGATTGATCAATTTCCATGGTGTTCTACAGGCAAACAGCACAGGAATACAAGAAAGAATTAATACTCATAGCTTCACTCATGCTCTGTATCTGGGCTATGATACCACGTATCTTGTATGATATCTTGCAAGATGACGCAGCCTGATATTTTTTGAATAGCTCTAGGCAGAGCAGCTATAAAAATCCATTCCTTTTAAGGATGGGAAAGTCAGACCTCGAGACTTAAGAGAGACAGACTCTGTTGGAATCTCAGCGAGCCTAAATTCATGCGATTAGGGAGGTGAAGGTTAGTCAGCATCAGGACCCTGATTGCTAGAGTACTGCCTAACTGTAACGCCTCAGGAAAGGTTATGTTGGTCAACATTCACCTTATTGAAATAGAAAGACAGAAAAGGAATACATCACAGACTTTCAAAGAATAGCAAAAGTCACCCACTTTCCCAGAAGCAGACAGCTGCAATTTGATAACAAGAAAATGAGATAGAGAGAGAGAAACAGAGGGAGGGAGGGAAAGGTTAGCACATTATTTCAGCTTCAGGGTTCTAGAGAAAATCAGAGATTATTTTTAAAGGCATAATGAAAGTAATATAAGTAGTAAAAAATAAACAAAAGAAATTTCATACACATGAGGAAATGAGTTGAAGTGCTTGCTTTCTCACTCACTATCTAGTTTTGCAATCAAGACACATTTAGTTCATTTTTTTTCTGAGCTTCATTTCTCTGGTTAATAATACTTAATTTAATAGCATTATTTAAGGATGATAGTCTAAAAGTTAAGGAGAATGGCTATGCATATATGATAAATTGTATCATTAATTTTTATTTTATAATTCAACCAAGGATCTGTTTAGACAATAATTCATTGTCACAGTCTGAAAATCACAAAGAAATCAACCAGTAGCCTTGACTGAACTTTCACTTTGCCACTTCAGGTTTTTAAGATTAAAATGACTATGCCAATAGAAGGTTTCCAAGCTCTTACTGTTCTTTCCATCATAACACCCTTGACTTCATGTGATTTGTTGTGTAAAGTAAAACATACATAATTAGGAACAATCTACCTTAGATTTACTGGCTACTTATTACAATCAATGAAAAGAAAGGTCAATGGGAGTCCACATAGTGCAGGTTTCCTTTAATGGCAAAGAGTGAAAAAGTCTTTTATATTAGAATTTAATAAACAATGTCTCAGGAACCTGACAGCATTGAGGCAGGAGCATGCCCTGGAGAGGTTCCTGGACCATAACTCAGCATGGAGAAGTGACAGATCTGAGCAGACGGCAGGTCAGGAAGTAATCCAGTTGACTCCTAATCTTACATTGGAAAGCCACCCAGGAGTATGGCCACATTGTCGGCTCCACTGACTGCACGCATAGGCCAGGAAAGTTTGTTCCTATGCCCAATCCCAAGAGTTTATTGATATACTCAGCTTCCAATTCCTCTATAATTTACTGGACAAATGTAGCTCTGGGTATTACCTGTGGACGCATTTTGAACACACATGCTAGGACCCAATTTGTTCAGAGCAACGGGGGGGAAATAAATATATACAAAAGTGATGTGATACAAAATCAAAACAAACTTCGCTTTAATTTTTCACTTTTATAGTTGATGAAATAGCTGTTAGAAAATGGAAAACCATGGCCAGCACAAAACGTTCTGTCATATTCTGAGTGTATTGCTGAGCTGACAGTTGGTTTTTACAAAAGTAATGCCACTGAATTGGTTAAAATGAACAGAATGTAATTCTTTCTGTCATTGGGTGTTACTGGGGGTTATGTCATAATGCCTCTGAAGGCATTGCTTATGACCTTGTAAATACCTTGGAAACACCTCAAGAACTGACACTTAATTGAAAATCCAAAAATGTAAGAGAATATCCTTCCTTATTCTCAAAATGCCAAGATAATTTGAAATAATTTATGCTTAAATAAAACCTCTTTTGCTCTTACTTTTGTATTTTGATGTTTAAAATAGAAATACCAGATGACATCAGTTTAGTATTTCCTAAATGTTTATTTTTAAGAAGACTTGCAGATTTACAGATTTGAATGTGAAAGTCAAGATTTTTTTTGTTACTTTTAGCCTTGATAGTACTTATTCTCCTTTTTATATGGCTACTTGGGTACTATTTACCAATACTATCTGAGCACAACTATCAAAATTAAAAGAGTAAAAGAAGTTTGAGGCTTATAAAATTTGGACATAATTTCTTATTTATTTTATATCAAAAGCAACAATCATAAACATGCAAATTTTCATTTTCTGCTAAAATTAAAATTATAAATGAGTAAATTTACTGTATGAACCATTATAAACAATTTGACAAAGGAAGAATTATTGAACTCTATATTTTATGTCGTAAGTTGTTCTTACAATTTATACAAGTTTTTATATATGAATGAATTTTGAAGGCTAAATAGTTTTCTGTATATTATTTTATTTGAAAAATAATGATACATCAGATCAGCAGACCAAAATCTTGGAAAACAAAAATGAAAAATGATCATGACATAAAGAAAATACTTCTATAGACTGCTTATAAAGCTAGGAATAAATCTTAGTAAAATGGTCAAGAAAATGGAAAGAAATAGAGTCTCAGTGGAAAGATAAAATGCATCTTTTCTGTTGAAAACACATTAAGAAGATAAGAAATATCCTAGTAAGAACTGTAAAATCACAAATGAAAGCCTGTAGTTTTTCTGCCTCCTTATACCTGGGGTATCCCTTGGTCTCTGCAGTTTTTACTCTTCTTTTTGCACACATTGTTCTAGTCTCATGTAAATAATTTGTTGATTGACAGACTTACTCATGGTTTGAAGAGCATCACACAGCACAGAGCATTAGGGGATTCAGTGAGCAGGTGTTAAACCTATTGCAGAGACTATTTCTCTTTTACAACCTATAATCTTATGACTTTAGAATTTTTAAACAGATGTTTCAGACAGATTTTATCTACATTCCGTGTTTCTGTGGGGTTGTCTTTCACCTGTTTAATTGCTTCCTTGCCCAGCAAAAGAGAGCAAGAAGAGCATGAAAACACATTTTAACTTCCCCTGTGAGAAGAAAGTTGCCTCTTGATATTTCTACAATTTTATTTGTTTTTCTTTGAAAGATGGAAAGTTAATAATAAAATGGAAAGGAATTCCTGGATTTTAACACCCTTGAATATATGAAATGTTACTTCCTTCCGTGATATTTCTCCAGAGTTTATATGTTATTCTGAATATGACACTTTTCCACCAAATGTCTTTCCTTTCTGCAGCCTGAAGACCAAAGAGTTTCAGTTTGATTCAAGTCTGACAAGAGTGTGGAAATAAAAAGAGTGAGTATAAATATAAGAATGCTGAAAGCCAGGTTTAGGAAGCTAATAGAGTTCACTTGAAAGGATCAAAGGAATGGATTCTTCAGCACAACGTGAGTTATGTGCAATGTGCATTTGGGCTCTGAATATACTATTGCATAGGTTTCATATTAAGGTCTAGAACACTGAGAAGGTAGACTTGCAAGAACTTTGTATCTATATGTGAAATATATATATATAAAGGGCATATTATATGTATACATAATTACACATGTAAAATAATTATTTATATCATGCTTATGTTTATATATAATTTATGTAGACTTATTTGTAAACTACATAATTTAATTATAGTAGAACTAGTGTACATATATATAAACTATATATATATATATGTATATATATTTGGCACGTACGCATGCATGACTCAGGTGCCTTCTTGGATGGTCATTTTAAAATAAGAGAGAGCCAAGTGTATTGAGCTTGCAGTCAGTAAGGATGCCTTGGACACAGAAGCATAGGAATGCTAGATGAAACATGGCACTAACATAAATGTACAGACATAGTCTAATCATGATAATACTGTCCTTGCTTTTCTACTGCTTAGCCAAGGAGATGCCTATGAATAATTTTGTTTAATTAGCCAGGTAATTAGAGCAATGGTATCTTTGAGAGCTCTTCTCCAAAGCTTTGCTACCACCAAGACATTTCTGTGTGGGAACCACCATCAAATTGGAAAGGGGGAGAATGTGGAGAGAGACTTTAAACCACTTAGCTGAAAACAGTAGTACCCAAAGGAGTTCTTATATAAACACTGATTGAGAATTCTGGAGATGATTAGAGAGTCTAAATTACCAATTGAAGGCAAAGGCTATGGAATTTAAATTACGCTATAAGCTTGTTCAATATTCATGTCAGGCTCCTGATAAAATACTTTTCTTATGGACAAACTGAAATGCTAAATACAACCTTTACTGGGTTCCTATATCCCTGGAATTATAGATGTGAGTTTGACTGTGAAATCAAGTATAGCAAGATGAGAAGTGGAGTGTGAGGCAGAATGGACCAGGTTATGAACCAGCAACAGTAGTCTAGATTTTCTGAATGAGCTGCATATTTGTGACTGCCTCAGAGCAGCAATGAGTTTTCTGTCCAATTTTGTAATGTGATTTTGCTGGCAACCATGCTGAGAGGGCATTTTTTAATCTGTCCTCATTTTTCTCAGGATTTTATATTCTAATTAATACCCTGAAATATCACTTTCTGCTTAAACTTTCTGTAGAGGAATCAATTTATTGAAATGGAACACTTACTATTTTGTAGCAAATATGACTCCATCATTACATAACAACTGCCAAGAATTAAGGATAAGATTGCATTTAACTCAGGGAAATCAGTCATCATAGTGCAGAGAGAACATATAAAACAATGGATCACACGGCCAGTAAGTATGTGTCACAAAAGGACCTTGCATACTCACCAAATACGTTAGTATTCTGAGTGGAATGCTATGTATATCTGGAACTTATAAATACCTCTCCCAGCTTCCTTTGTAGGGCACTGATGTCTTCAATATTCATCCCTGGTGATGTTCACAGGTGCAATGTGCATACTCTGTCATGCTCAGTTCCTGTGTCTTCACCTTCAGTAGTCCTTCCCCAGTTTGTTCCCCACCAACTCTCACTGCTAGTCAGAAACACTTCAGGGTAAAATTCAACATTTCTTGTTTCCATATGCTCTCTCTCTCTCTCTCTCTCTTTCTCTCTCTCCTCTCACAACACTCTGTTAAGCTTTATCTTTGATAACAATATTCCTGGGGCTGTTTGTTTGTTTCTCTGTTTATCTCCCACTTCTAGACACACAGCTAGTATTCTTCCCTATCCTTCACATGGCTTGCTCCTTAGAATGTGTCAGAAATCAGCTCTTCTGATCGGGCCTATTGTGGGTTGGACACATTCAATTTATTTAGAACAAACTGATTATCAAATATGGAATGAAGTATCACTGCGTCATGACAATAATTGTATTCATCTGTATTTGAATTTAAATACACTCAAAATGTCTATGTTATACACTGAAAGTTAACATAAATCTACTACTGATCTTTTCACACTTAAGAGATCATCTGCCTTTTTATCTTCCTAAAAAGATCAAGAATACCTTTGTACATATTTTCCTTCCTTTCTGTGTGAAATTCAGTATTATCACATACTGACTCCTGCCCACAGCTCATCAACCTTCAGAGTCCCAACGTCTTCCCTTTGTTTTCTTACAAGATCTTCCACCAATTACCCACCACCTTTCTCATTTATTCTTCTAATCATTCTAGTTCTGTTGTTCAAATATATGCAAATAAGACCAAACCTAAATTTTCTTTAAAAGCAATTTAAAAAGAAAAATCATAATTGCCACTTTCAGAGTTTTTTAAATTTCATTTTATGGAAGAAAAGTAAAACAAAATTTCATAACAAAATCAGGAATGTGTCAATTCTGAAGGATTTTTTCATTGCATATCAAGTATAGATCTACTAAAATAAAAATGCCAGGGACTAGAAAGGTATTTAAAATATCAGCAAGGAAAATTGGAATAGGGATGGGGCAGGCCTGTGTGGGAAGGTAGTAAGATGAAAATGGAGAGGAAATGAAAAATGTTCCACAATTCATGCAAAGACAAACTACACAGAGGGACTGGTGAGAAACAGTGGATATTTTGCTATTGTTTTTGTAAGATAATATCACTATAATTAAATATCATTATTTACATGATTTAGTATCAAATACTTACATCTATATGTAGTGTTTTTCCTCTTGGATATGTCATGTATTTTAGACTATATGTGAGTTCTGTTATTTGTGATTTTCAAATACATGGTATTTAATAGAAACAAAAGGATTATTGCATAACAATAATTTATTGAAACTGGAATATCTTAGAAATAGGCTAATTCATAATTAAAATACTTATTCTCCTCACTAAATAAAACATTCCTATATGAATTAGACCTTTAGAAAACATGCATGAAATTCTAGTAGCAGAATCATGCTTGATATTTAACAAAGTTTAATGACCCAAAAGAAGTGGCATAATTTAGGTTATGAAACCTGGGCTATATTAGGCAATTTTAATTGAAAGCATGATTTGCATAGACAAACATTAATTGTGCAAGTTGAAATTTAGTTAAATCACTCAGGTCAGCTGAAATTACTGATGTCAATTTGTTTAGTAAACAAGATGACAAGCAACTAGTTTTTTCTGGATACTCCAAATTACATGAGTAAATTCACATTTTGCATCAGCACTTTTTAACAGAATGAAACTCAGGTCGATTGTATTTCTCAAAATATCTTCCACTTTAAATATTACATAGCATTTTCTTGAAAGCAGCATTGTGAGCAAGATAAAACAAATTCAGGTAAACAGGAGGTGATTGGGTCACACTGATGACATGAGAAACAGTGAAAAGTGATAGCTAGTAACATGTACAAAATTTTTCTAGGTTGTGTATTACTGAATATACCAATGAAAAACATTGGTGCCATGCAAGAAAAGAATTGAAATAATATCTTAAAACTGAAATTATCATGTAACATGCTGAAAGCCCTACATGGTATAATTAATTATTTTGCTTTGAGTAGATTAATTAATGGTAGGAATAAAATGATTTCATATTCCAGTACTGAGTAGGCTCAAGAATGGGTTAATAGAGGTTAGAAGACAAACTTCAGCTCTAACTTCATACAAGCAAATGAAGATTTTCCTTATAGACGACTTTTATAAGCTAGAATAATGAGCACAGCAGAAAAGATGGATTTTGAATTAAAATGTGATCAAGTGGCAGCTGAGTTCAGGATATAATTATGTTACTTGGATAAACATGCTATGGTATTCCAATGCAAAGCAGACCCTGATAACAGAAGGAGCTCATCTAAAAGGGATTTTGGGGTTAAAATGTTATAAGAATTGTAAAAGTCATTGTGAAGGAACTGACAATTTACTGCACTGCAAAAGAAAAATAATATTTGGAATAGTATTAGAACTTGCAATTGATTTTTAACATAATTCTTTTGTTAACTATTGATAACTAAGATGCACACATTACCTAAAGGGGCAAGCTGTACTAAACTAAGGGGTACAATAGAGTTAAAACAGTACAAAAATATAAACTCTCCCATTTTCCCTTACAAAGAGCAACATTTGTTTTAAATTTATAGATAGAAGGTCTGACTTCTTTTTGTTACCATTTTTAAGGTACTTTGAAGAAAAATTTACAGAAGTGTATTGGGTGATACTATGTACCCCGAAGTCCTCATATACTTTTGATGGGACTGAGTCCCGTGCTTGTGATTCGTTTGTTGTCTAGAGCTGGGATTGGTGATGTGAGTACTACACCCGCCCAGGGGTGGAGTTGAGAAGCAGTGTAAAGGAGGCGGGTCTTCCTCTTGCTTGCTTCCGTGCTTCTGCCCTCTCTCTCTCGCCAGCTCACCATGCAGGTGTGGTTGCCGTTGTGACTGCCATGAACAGCAGCCTTGTCATGCCATGCTGCTTTAGAGCTGACTAAATATGGACTAAAACTCCCCAGAAACTGTAAGAAATAAACCTTTCCTTCCCTAATTTTGGGCATCAGGTATTTTGTCTTGGCAATGAGTAAAAAGTAACTAAGACAAGAAGTAATAAAGCAGAAAAGTGATTACCCATTATAAAATAAGTAAATTTCAATTCTTTCATAAATAATTGGGCAATATCTTTATTTTATTTATTTATTTATTTATTTATTTTGCGGCACTGGGGATTGAACTCAGCCTCAAGCCTGTGAGACAGACACTTAAGCGACTGAGCCAAACTCCCAGCCCTAGTTTTTTGAGGCAGGGTTGCATTATGTAGCTCAACCTGGCCTTGTGATCACGTTGTAGCCCAACATGGCCTTGAACTCACAACGCTCCACCTACCTCAGCCTTCCCAGTGCTGAGATTAAAGGCATGCGCCATCATGCCCAGTTTTGGGCAATATCTTTAAATAACTTAATGATCTAATAGAAAGAAGAACATCTTCAGGTGGAACTTCAGATTTAATCTCTAGGAAGAAATACAGTAAACTCAGAAGAACACACTGAACATTTTAAAAGTGCTTCTCTGAGTTTACAATACTTGTAATGTCAACAGCACTATTCTCAAATTTCTTTTGTGTGATTCCCTTCCCTTCCCCTCCCTTATGTTTCTAATATCAATTTTCAGTCTCTAGAATGTTATTCACTTGACACATGCCAATTAAATCTTACTAATTTCCTACTGTACTTTAAAAAATCTCATTTAAAGTAATCTCATTTAAAAAAATAATCCAACTTACATCATAATGAGTTATCTGTTCATGGTTAGGAGATAGTTACATTACTGAGGATCAAAATAATGGTTGGGGAACACAAAGAAAGGCCATAGAACTGACCTCGCATGTTTATTTCCTTTTTTGAGAGGGAAGGTATGCTAATGGGATCAGCTATATCTTAAAACTACAATTGAGGGGAATTTCTTATCTTGTGACAGATGTGTTTATCTCAGAACATTTTCAGCACTGGATACAAGATGACTAGAATCAAGGTTCATAAAGATGCATATACAGTCAGCAATAAATTTTATTTCATATTTTAATGTTATTTACAGAAGTAGCACTAAGTCTGTGAAACTTAATGGTATGTATTTATGGAGATTTAATTCTCTGATTACAAATAGCACTTTTTTTCTTCCTTTTACCAAGTCAGTGCTTGTTACAGATTTCTCAGTTTACTGATCAAAGGTAATCTAATTAAACAGTATTTTTGTTCATCATAGAAATAAATCTAGCATTGCACAGATTTGTATAGTTTTCTATATTATGAGAAAATGTCTTCTATTAAGGAATAACTAGAATTCCAGCTCGGTTTTTCACAGTATTCAGTTTTTTACATTACTAACATGCTAGTACTTAATAGTAATACAAGGTGACTAGATTTTGTATAACACACGAAGTACATTATCAATTCCTACACTTTCATTTTTTATATAGCAGAAAATGCCTAAGAATTTCAACCAAAGAATAAAATCACTCATGTTTTCAATCAAATTATGACAGGGTTAAGTAAAATTAAAATGCATGTCCTTGGTAAACATATTAATTCAAATCTAGTCATGTAATTAGAGTGCTGACTTATTAGATGGAGATTAGATGAGTTTTTCTTGGGTGAGTGAATATTCACCATATATCCCAAGACACATTCCAAATTCATCAACATTTAAATGTGTTCTTCCCTTTTCACTTTACTCTTCTGATTTCTAGCATTCTCCTTATTCACAGTTGCTTTATTTTAACGAACTCTGTATCTATCATTTAGTTCACTGAAAGTGATGTAGTAAGACCAACTTTTTCTATGCAATTTTAGTCTAATTAACAACATTTGCTTCAACAACTGAGGGGAGAGTTGGTACCCAAATATTTTATTTTGTTTTATTTTATTTATTTATTTATTTATTTATTTATTTATTTATTTTTGCAGCACCAGGGATTGAAATCACAACCTTGCGCCTGTCAGACAGGCGACTCCCGGCCCTCAAATATTTTAAAAATATAAATATGTGGGAATACTACTAAAATTTCTCTACAGATACTTCCTTTCAAAGTGATTCAGAAGGTTGCTAAAAGTCAATTCAGAATATTTAAACAAAGACCGGTGATACAGCTCAGTGGCACAGAACTGACCTAGCGAGTGCAAAGTCATGAAGCTGATTCCTGGTACAAAAATTAAAAAAAAAAAAATCGAGAATATTTACACAGAAAACCCCACTGTTTAATTTAAAAACTACTAAATAATATTATTAAATACTAAAGAAAATCTCACAATGTAGCAAGTTTACAAACATTATCAGAAATGAGATTAACACTTAATGGAGTGAAACGTTACGTACAAATTACTAATTTTTTTTCTAGTGTTAATATTCATACTACATATGTAAATACCAAGTTTTTTATGCAACCTAGATGCTAATATACAATGTATTACGGGAAAAGTACAATAACCAAGATGATCAGGCGTGAGTGTTTCAAACTTCCTTTCAAATCAGCAAGATCAATCTTTTTAAAAAAAATTTGCATTATGTCTGAAAGTAGGGATCCATACTAAATACCCTCTGTGTTGTGTTTCTAAACTGCTGGTTTTACGATAGGCAAATTGCAAAATAAAATTTCCAAAATGCATAGAGTATGCACTTAGTATACAATCATATTATTAAGATCCTAGCGTCAGTCATCATAGTTAAGATCAACATCATCACAGTTAGTGGTGTAGGGGTTTTGATTGCATTATTTAATGATGCCTCAGTTTTCTCACAGGTAAAATCATTATGATACTTATGCTTATATTTCAGAGATGTGTTGCAGAGATCGATTTAGTCATTTTGATTAAAGAATATAAAACATTTCACAAATTGTTTCATTTTACAATGCAAATATTATTTCATCATTATTTTCAAATTATTCACTTAAAATTGCTACAAAATATATGGTCACAGGGATAAAACTTATGAAGGGAAAGAGTAAATAATGAAAAAATGTTTAAGACAAAAAAAACTTTGCCATTTTTTAATTTATGTTGTAACTATGGATAAACCATATTCATGAATAAATTTTGTAGTTATTTCTTAATTACTATTATAATTACTTATGGATAAACTGTAGTGAGTTTTTCCACAAACAGCAAAACTTTCAGGTTTTTGGTATTCTCATTCTCAGGAAAAGATTATTGTGATATCTCAAAATTGAGTGAAGGCAGGAAATTGACCAATAAATATGAAAAGTGCAAAAAGAGCAAAAAGTGTTAAATCTGATACTAAAACTTGAATCAAATGATTATGGAATCATAGAAGACATACCCTTGTTCATTGGAATGTTCACACCACTGCCATTTGAAGGACTCTAAATTTGGACACAGAGAAAATTAGAGAATGCAAATTTATCAGCGTAAGTTAGGAAAGAAAGTAGTATGGAAATGATGAGGACATCCTAAAGAATTGGATGCCAGAAAAAACTTCCCATTTTAGGTACCTTGGGAGACATCATACAACACTGAACTAAAAAATCAAATATTGGAAGCTAATTCAGTATTCTAAAGAGTTGAATAACTGACCAGGCACAGGAAGGGTCCTAATTTCCATTGTGTAATATAGAATAAGATAAATACTATTCAAACTACTATTGAGAAGGTTTTTGAAGACATAAACACCTTAGTTCTCAATGTCTCTAATGCTTCCAGTAACAGTGCAATAAATACTATGTTACTATTTTCAATTTCTCTGTGTATTTTTAACAATAAGAAAGATTTAGTTTTCGAGCTAATATTTTTGAAGACCATGACATAATCATCATTTTTCTTCTTGATTACTAAGATTACTTTGCATGCTTTCAACTGCTTTGGTCTTCTTTACAGTTTTGTGATATTATGCCAAGCAAGACTATACTTAATATTGATTATTTACCAGTGAAGAATCAATGTGTGTCTTTTAATTCTTACAGTAAACATACTTTAATTTTAGTAAATTCATGATTCTTGAAGTAATATACAGTATATACATTAATATTCACACACAGAATAAATCCATTACTTTAAAACTGAAATATCCAGTGAAAAGTTTCATCTATATCCGAGATTCCCAAAGAGTCATATCCGCAGTAATCATATGACATATGATGGTTCAAATAAGAGGTGAAATATGCTACAACATATGTAATGATTTTCACGCTAGAAAACTTGTTTAAATCTATGCAAAGCAAAGAAAATAAAAACACTTGAAATTAAACATTATTAAAACCGCATGATTGTTCCTTTGGTAAATCAGACCACACAACATAGACATATATTTAAAATATCTGCAAACCTGGATCTCAACTATAAAATGAGTATCAAAGGATGCAAATCTCTGTACATCAGGTGTTCACAGTGGGTATAAACAAAATACAATCTATGAAACCTCAAAGTGTTATGCAAAGATAACATGATAAAAGACTCATTCCCTTTGCCTAGCCAAATAGGACATTGGCTATATCTTAATTAACATCAGAGTTAAAATGCACTTAATAGGGGTTTTAAGAGAACTACTTTGAGTATGATCTTAGGAAATAAAGTGTATCATCGTTTCGTTCTACTTCATTTTCAGTTTGCATTTTCAACTTTAATTTAAATTCCTTTGCATTTTAGCATTCATTTAGATTTCAAGCAATGTATCATGGGATATGTAGAATGAATGAGAGGAAAGTCTAATTTGGGTCAAATATGTTAACCTCAATGTTAGCATTATTGAGATGTACTGGAGTGAGTATTGTCTAGTCAGAAGACCAGTGGAGAAGAATTTCTACTTCAGCTTGCTAGACACTAAACCGATCTAACTGACTACAACCATTATTCTTTTCCAAGTGATGAGAAGGAGCTACTTGCAACTATAAATATGTCACAAAATATTTCAGAGCTCGTGTAATTATGAGACCATAACTTGTTTTATAATTAATGATTTATTATATTCATTATTTTCTGATAATATAGGTAAAAGAACTAAATCTTTAAATACATTCTGTTGATAGAATAAAAATTTTATCGTCTAGGACACATGCTAATTTCTTGTTTCAAAATTCATATCCCTATTTATTGGCATATTATTAAGGTGACATGCATGGTAAAATCATCTCTCTTTCTTTTCTTTATATAAAGTGATAAATGAGATGCTCTAAAGATAGTTTCTTCAAGATATTTTTCGAGAGAACATTTCCAGTACCTTATTTACTGTGGTTTTTGAGATACTAGTGATTGAATAAGAGGAAAAGAAGAAATTACAGTTCAGATCTATAATTCAAAAGTAAGGAAGCATGAGCTAGTATATAAAAAGCTAAACAGTGTGATTTATTGTATTTAATTCAAAAGTAAGGAAACATGAGCTAGTATGTAAAAAACTAAAGAATATGATTTATTGTATTTGAGATTAAACATTCTCAACACTGTGACTAAGTACACAGATATTCAACCTCAACTAACCATGTGACCTTGACCTTGAACTTTCCATCCTCTGTGTTTTGATGTGTATGACAGTAATGAAAATAGTATCTATGTCTAAGAGAATGTATAATTTTATAATAACAGAGAACAGAGCACAAACAGCAAATGCTAACAAGAACTTAAAATTATTCCTATCACAAAGTATCATGAGGATAATTGGCAAAAAATCTTATTGAAAAAGTCCTTAAGTGAATAAAAAACAGGATTTGACTTCCTAGCAGGTAGAAATGTGAACTGACATAGGTATTAAAGCAGAGGTATTTGAGTTTGGGAAGCATCCAGATTACACAGTGTGGGTTCTTCACTTAAGAAAATTAAGGTGATATTAAAATATCAAGTTGATTACATAATAAGATAATTAACTTAGAATATGAAATATCATCACAAATTATTTTTGAAATATTTAACCAAACTCACAAGCATCATAAAACAGAGAATTAACATACGATTTTACTGCTTGCATTCAACCTGTATAAAAATTCTAATAGACAATATCTGAGTCCTGACAATTTGACTTTTCTGCTCTACTTTTTGTATGTTTCTGATGTCAGTTGCAACTGAATTTTTTATTATGGTTACTTGACTTTTGGCTTGCCCTTTCTCTCATAAACAGGTTGAATAAATCCATGAATAGTCCTAGATCACATATTTTTACTGGGATGACTGACAGAACTGTGACATGTCATGGAATTGATTACAAAATATTTAAATAATTTACTAAATGAATACCTCTTTTATCATCTCCCTAGCTAATTTAAAAAAATCCTCATGATTCAAATGTCACCTCACATGAGGGGGAGCATTTTTCTTGAGAACAGATCAAAGAACAAAGGGTAATCTTAAGTGATTGCTTTTAAAACCACACATTTGAAAATCCTGAACAAATATAAGACCTTATGACACAACATTCAAGAGTTTCTATCTTTGAAAATGATCTGGTGCCAGGAAATGTGATATGAATCATCTCATGTGATATGAATCAAACTATGAAGACAAGAGACACAAGACTGTGTCTTATATTAATCATTTTATCACCCCAAAAGTCATACTTTTACCACATTTCAGACAAATTCAAATGACTATTGAATAGTTTTGTTTGTGAAAATAAGAGTATACCGAACAGTGCATATGAAAAACACTGAAATGTGTTAAATACAGCAAAACTCTCATACTCTAGGGCATGGGTTGAAACTGTGAGAGTCATAGCCAGGAAGGAAGCACCAATGGAAGAAAATAAATTCTCTTAGTTCATGTCCCCAGTGAACTGCCTTCCCCAACCAAGCTTTACCTCTAGCAGAAAGTCAGCTATAGAATGCCACTTGTCCAATCTTGTTTCAAAATTTCCACCTATGAGTACATGAAGACATCTAGATAGTAGCCATATCAAAAGGAAAGTTAGATGCTCCCAATATTCAGTGGTACAGGATAAACATTTCCAACCCAAAGAAGAAAAGCATGAGGGTAAACAAGGGACCAAAGCAGTATAAATACCCAGCAGGGCAAACGTTAATTGGGTTTGTGCTGCAATTTCCAGAGTAAATCTCATTAAAGGCAGCAAAGAGTACTCATGTTGCAGCCTGAACATTCAGCTGACTTGAAAAGTCTCAGAACGTGAGAAAAATGTAGACACAACTTCTGTCAGAGAATAACACACATGGCCTGGAGTCCAGCTGTAGATAAGATCCTTGTTTCTCACTGAAATCTTAGCCTAGTCTTTACGATCTGCATTTCTTTTTTCTTTTCTTTTCTTCTTTTCTTTTTCTTTTTTTCCTTTCTTTCTTTCTTTTCTTTTCTTTTTTTTGGTACCAGGGATCAAACTCACAGCCTAGCGCCTGCCAGACTGGTGCTTACTTCACTGAGCTAATTCCCAGCTCACCATCAGCATGTGGAGGAAGGGCCAGCACCAGCAGCTCCACACAAGTCTCTCCCTCATCACCCATGTGCCCTTCTTTTCCAGTTAGCCTTGTGCCAGATTTTGATCATTTTTTTATCACTTAGTACCCATGTTATTACTCCAAAACAGTATACATCGGCTTTTGCTGATTTTTAACTCTTTTGTATCCTTTTATTTTGAAAGATCTCAAAGCTGAATGAAAGTAGCAAAGTGATAAAAGAAAAAAAAATCTTCCCATGGTATTTACCTAAATTCCCAGCTGTTATCAATTTATCATGTTTTCTTTATAGCCCTGTAGATGGATATTTTATATGCTGAACTGTTTAGAGCATTGATTTTGAAATTTATATGAAAAGACACACTGTATACATTATTATTTTGTCTCTTTTTATTTTTTATAAAGCTTGAGAGATGATCCATTTTGTTACAAAAGTTATAGTTGTTTATTTATATTATTGTGTAATTCAGATATTTTTCTGTGAGACAATACTAGTGTGAGCATTAAAAAATAGAAAAAGATATTCCAGATATATAAACATCCCTCTCCCCGAAATTTCTGCTACGTACACAGCCAATATTCTGCTGAGTAATTACTTGAATTGAAGTTTAAGTATAAAGATTAGTCCATAGATTCTACATAAATGAAAACTATTGAGAGGCAGCCTGTAGAATGTACAACTAAATTCAGAATTAGATCTACACTGTACAATTTGTTCTACAATATTTGCTTTGAAGTCCAGAGGTTTTCATGTTTCCTAAATGTGGTGGGAGTGGAGATCAGGGTTTTAAAGTTTTGTGTGTCTACTTCAGTTATTGGAAACCTTAACTTGAGGCTCACTGGAAATTTGGGCTTGGGAAGATGTGGTTACTGGGGTCACTGAGATGTAATTTTTCTTCTTCTTATGAGCAACATCTCTCCCACAGCAACTGAGGAATCATACTCTGCCCTATTCACGATGAAATTCTTTAGTTCAAACTCAGCAGAATAAATGATTCAGTGAGGATAAATTACATATTTAACTTTATTTAGTAGATAACAGACAAGGGCCAACTATTTGGGAAAATTAACACGACAACTTAAATTTGTGATGATGTTTGATATTTTGGATTTAATTCCCTGTGAAATTTTGATGATCAGGAAGGCATTTATATTGAATGAATAAACAAAATTTTGTATTTTTAACCTTGTGTGTGAAGAAGACTTTAATTGCATTAAATTAATGTACAGTTTTGATTTTATGAAAATCAGAGTAAGACTGCATTGAAATGCAGTTGTAAAATCTCATACCTGTTTGATTATAAGATTCCAGTGTTCCCAAATGAAAATAACTGTGTAATGGACTCAGTATCTCTTCTTATTTCTGATTTTTCTTTCTATATGTGGGAACAAATAGTTTAAGGTATCAGCTCCCTCTCTTCCATTTCTGTGTAGAGTATTTTCAGTGACTGCTCAGTAGGAAAGAAACTGAACATGCTTCACTTAACTGCTTCACCATCCCTACTGGGTATAGGTAAGAGTGAGTTTGAACTACCAGAGTCCTGGGGTTATAGGCTTGTACCACCACACCTGACTAAGGCTTTAAACTTTTTGCTGATATGTTATTTTTCATTTTACCTATGTTAAATCATTACATATTGAGTTATTGTTGTTGTATAACATATACAATATTCAAATATATATGATATAAAGTGACAGAAATTGCCATTTCATGTGTGAAAATTTATTATATTTTAATGTCTTCAAGTTAAATTTCTCCAAGCTTGTTTTAAGCTTTAAGCTTGCTTTAAGAAGTGAGCATTGTTTTAAATATTTACTGACATTCAATGAAAAAGATCATGCCAGTGGAAATCTATCCCATGAAAATATTTAAATGACCAGAAATCTCTTAGTATGAACAATTTACTCATTCCCTAGTTCACAGTAAATTAAAATATAGCTTGAATATGTACTCAAAATATTTTAGGCAGGGAGTTAAAATGAACCACAGAGGAAAGTTTCTTGTATTATAGAGCTCATATTTATGTTGAGGGGACCTAGTCAATAAACAATATCAAATAAATAAAGATAAACATATTTACACTTTGGCACATATTTGATAGACAGATGGGTATTGTGGTTCACTTGTAAAATATTTTATAAAAGGCTTATATACTGAAGTGAGACTTTTAGTAAGTGATTGAGTCAAGAGGGCTCTAACTTCATCCACAGTTTGATTTATAGATTGATTCATAATTTGATGATATTACTGAGAAGTAGAGAAACTTAGCAATTGGTCCCTGGGAGGCGATATTGGGGGTTATGAATTATCTCAGTTCCTTCCTCTCCAGCCCTTTCTCTCTTTTTCGCTTCCTGGCTGCCATGAGGTGAGCAGCCTCCTTCTGCCAGGCCCTACTTCCATGATGTTTCTGGCTCATCACAGCACTAAAACCTTTGGAGCCGCCTGTCCGTAAATGGACGCTCCTGAAGTCAGGAGCCGCAAAATCCCTTTCCTCCTTTAGGATGATTTCATTACAGTGATGGAAAACTGAATGAATAGCAGGGTCCAAGGTGACATTTCAATGCACACATTGTGCACTAAACAAATCCAGACACTATCATCCTTCCACTTCTCTTAGTCTCTACTAATAACTGTCCTACCTGCAGGTTAGCATTTTAGCTTTTACATGGAAGACAAAATATGCCGTGCTTGTATTTTTCTGTCTCATTTATTTCTCACTTCTTTATTTCAATAGTAACTTGAAATGGCTGACATTCTCGTTTATTTTGAAACTCATTATTTTTGTAATATCCTAGCAATAATGGATGAGGACTATGCAGTGATCGATTTATGTGATAAATGTTTAAAATAAAATGCTTATTACAGTAAAAGGCAAATTGTCATGAGCATCTCACAAAATACACTTTCACAAGTATCTTTATAATGTATGAGTGAAAATACAGTGAATGCTGCTAAGGATTGCCACCCAATGGAAAAGTAGTTCTTGGTATCTTCCCAAAAGAATTAAAAGCATCATACCACAGTGATATATGCACGCCCATGTTTATGGCAGCACAGTTTGTAATAGCTAGATCTTGAAAAAAAAATCCAAATGTCCACCAACTGATAAATGGATAAAATTGCTATGGTGGTTTTTTTATACAATGTAGTACTGCTCAACCATGAAGAAAGACAGACAAACCTGAGACACTTATAGCTAAATGGATGGACCCTGAGACCAAACTCTTAAGTGAAATAAAATGGACACATACCTGTAAATATCACATTGTCTCTGTGGCGTGAAAAACCAAAAATGTAAATAAAAAGTAAAATGTATAATAGGTACTGAGAAATAGAAAGTAATTGTCCAAAAGGAAAGGGAAACTGGTGGGGGGAGATGGAAGGGAAAAGAAAAAAACTGAGAAAGAAAGGATAAAATGGAAACAAATCTTATAAACAGGCAAAGGAAGAGGGATTGAAGAGAGGGAAGGGAAATGGGAAAGAAGAGGAACTAAGATATATCAAGTACTAGTACAAATTCCCTACAAGGATTGTGATCATTATGTGTATCTAAAACATACCACTAAACTTAATTTAAAAATTAAATGTGTGAAATAAAATAATTACAAATTTTAAAAAATCTGTAGTATACATTTTATCAGCCATTGTTCTCTGAAGATTTTTTATGAAATTATGTTTTATCTATTTTTATAGAAGCAGGATTTTTTTATATTTTCCTTATTAATGTTATTTATTACATTAAAATTTTTCAAACTGAAAAAACATTTGGTGTGCCATCATGCATTTTCTTCACCAGATCTGGCACTGTGTGACTTCTGGCCCTTCTCCCAAATAAAGATGATCATGAAACATAACATTTTGAATTGTCTCTGGGCCTCAAGGCAGCCATGAGAAGGTAAAGATACTCACGAAAGGTGACTTCCAGAATTGATTGAGTATGACGACAGCCATTGGATAAGTATATTTGAGTGAAGGGGAGTGTTCTGAGGGAGAACAACGGTAATGCATCTTTTCCTGTAATATTTTTTAAAACATAAACATTTACTATGCTTTTCCTCTACCCAGTGCCAAGTAGACAGAGAAGTAGATATCTGTTGTTTTTGTTTTTCATTCAAGTGAATTCTTTGTCTTTATATTAAATATGTGTACTTGGGAATCACACTACTATATAGTGTATTTCCATTTCTTTCCCCTCCATAAACATTCCTAAATTTTATCTGCTTTTCCCATTTCATCTACCAACAGAAGTCTACTGCCATACTTTCAATGCTCAGTGAAAACCCTCAGGCTAAGAATCAGCTTTGGCCTCTGTGTTTGTTTTGTAGTATTGACAGTTTCATTTCCTTTGGGGGTACGGTACATACTCTGAATTCACCGACAATATTGTAAAAAATATTTAAAAATTTT
>RJWM01016909.1:0-44378 GCA_004363535.1 Dasyprocta punctata | reverse complement strand
CCTTATTAGAGTGACTTTACACTGTGGTGAGGAAATTTAAGAAGGAAAGTGACAAAATAGACAAATGAACAGAAATATAGTAGAAGCAAGGCTAGAGGACAAAGGATGATCACTCAGCTTTGGGAAACTGGAGAAGGGGGCAGGAAAGACAGAATGAAGGGGGAAGCAAAAGACTATCAAAGCAAACCAGAAAGACTAGAGACAATGTTTACTGACATGAAAATATCACAAAATCAAAAAAGAAAATTGAGAAAAGAGAGAAAGAAGACAAATAGATAATAGAGAAAATAGAGATAAAGACCTAAACAAACTGAAAAGAACCCCTCTGTTTGTCTCTGGGTGGCTCCCTCGGTTGGTGTGGCACCCTCGGACAGACACAGCCTGAGGTTGCTCTCATTGTGTACAGTTAGCTCCTCTCGGTTGGTCCAGCCTTCTCTGTTCCACTTCCACTGGTGCATCTCTGCTCTCTTGTGCTGATTTTTGCAGGGTGGGGTGGGTGGAGTGGAGTGTGCTATACTCCGTCTCTGCTCCTGGCCTCACTGCAGACACAGCCATTCCCACTTTGAACTCCTCTGTGGCAGGGGGAATGCCAACCTCCCACTTATTGTCCTGCCACTGCTCAAGGTTACTTAAATTCTCTCAAGCCACCTGTCGCAGGGTGGGAGGGGGTTATGCCGGTTCACTCACTATCTTTCTGCCGCCACCACTGTTGCACTGCCTATGGGCCCTAACCTTACCGACTCACTCTTCTGCCACTTCTTGAGAGGCAGCCCAAGGCTTCTTGGTCCTATTCAATCTCATCTCCTACAAGGGAAAGTGCCATGGCTGTTTAAATCCTGAACATCTGCATTCCTCTTACTGGTCTCAGGGCAGGAAGAGTTGTGGATCACTTCTGCTGTTGTCCCTAACTTTGTTGTTACTAGGGATTCCAGTTAGCTCTGTCACACATGCACAAACACACACACGTGCACACAAAGCTGGTGGGCTGTTGGGGAGGGGGCAGTGCCAGTGAAATTTGCTACCAGGCTGCTGCATCCTTTGAGTAAAGAAAGGTACGAGAGGGTTCCAGGGCATGGAGGTGCACCCCTGTAATCTCAGCAATTGGGAGGCTGAGGCAGGAGAATCATTGCATGTTCAAGACCAGTCTGGGCTACAAAGTGAATTCAAGTTCAGTCTGAACTGCATAATGAGACCCTGTCTCAAAAAGACCAAAAAAAAAAAAAAAAAAAAAAAAAAAAGGTTGAGCAATGGGCTTGAAATCTCAAGTTTATCATATCTGGCTTGAGGTGGCCACACTTTTGCAGTCCATCAGTATCTTGGAGACTTCACAGTATGCTTGACACACAGGTGGCAGTGCCACTGGCAGTCCTCTGGGCTGGATCACCATTTTGTGAAGTCCACATCTACGTTTTGTTTGATATGCATGTCTCTTATTTCAGATTTATTTTGGCATCAGGATGTATATCCCTTCTTTTCTTCTTATTGCCTGTGATTTTTGTTGATTTTCTCTGAGTAGCTCCAATGTGGCTCCTCCTCTATTCAGCCATATTCAGCATCTCCTTTGCCAAAATGCGAGACCCCTTTTGCTTCATCCCCGCTGATGAAAATTCCCTCCAATGCTGGGTTCTCAGCGCAGTAATGCATGTGCACCTTTCCCAAGCTCCCTCCCGAGCTGCATCATAGATCTTTCTGCTCCCCCGTCTTTTTTTTCTTGCCATTTACTGAGTGGATATTCAAGTGACAACAGAAGAAACACAAATGCGTAGACTCAGAGGAGAATCTTGGGTTCAATGGTAGGGAAAGAGATCCTGCTAATAGTAACACTGACTACAGAAATCCCAGTGATAGAACCCTTATGGCCTGCTTCATCCCACTTCTTGCAGTACTGAGTTTATGACCCATCTGTGCCTTCAAAATATAGAGTTACATATACATTAGCAGCTTTTCTTTCATCACTGAGAGTTACAGAACCCACCTGCTTTGCATATTGCTGCAAAGGATTTTGGGTGAAGTGTTGAGTTACTGAGAACTTATTTATTTTCTCAAGAATTTGGCAAGAAAACAGTTATGGAGTATTATTCAATAACTAAATGTGTAATAAAGATGGAGCACATGTAGTAGGTAGTAAAACTTCCCCAAGAAAGAAAGTCAATGCCTCTAAGTATGATTTGTCATGTGGCATTTGGAACCTGAGACATTTGCCAATGCTGGAGGTGCTAGTATTTAGAGTTAGAAGTGGAAGAATTGATTCATTCTTTTTTGAGCAAGAACATTTTGCTCGGGTGACAGTAAAGGTCCGATTTCATGCTTACAGATTCATTAACCAGCACAACCAATTTCTTCTGAACCAGGTAGGTCTGGTGAGGCATTCTTGAATGATATAAAAAATATATAAGGAAGAAAGCTCTTTCAGAGATATTTTGTTTTCTTCTCAAACAATGATCTATCTTACTGACTTTCCATAAAATGGGCTACAGAACATGAGTCAATTATGATATAAACAAGAATTTTTATGGCCTGATGTTTTGTGTCCTTTCCCCAATTCAATATGTTGAAGTCTAATCCCTAAGGTGATGATGTGTAAGAAGTATTTGGATCATGAGTGAGGAGCCCTCATGAATGGGATTCATCCCTTTATTACAAAGAGCTCTGTCACTTTCTTACTGCTTTGTATGGATACCAGAAGCCTACGGCCTGGCCCTCACCAGCACCCCATCCTGCTGGCACCCATACTGAACTTCCAGTCTCAAAAATAATGAGAAATAAATATTTATCAGTTGACCTTCCATGGCATTTTGTTAGAGAAATCAGAGCTAAGACAGAAGTGTAATGTAAACAAGGTCCTGCCAATAAAAAGTTTTAGAAATGTTGGACGAATGACAAATCCAAGAATGTTTACTTTCACTACAGAATATCTCAGGGCTTTTATTAGACTCATGTGTGATATTATTTCAAATTGGAGGGTGTAAAAGTTTTCTAAAAATACTGCATACTTTAGAAACTGTTAGTATAAAAAACTTTTTATTTCTTGATCTTTTTTTCTACCCCCAAATCCTTTAAATATCGAAGTTCAACAATATTTCTTTTAAAATATGAGAATTAAATATGTTCCATGGGGGTAGTCAAGGTTTATCCAATGGATATTAGGACTACTTCTCTGGGGAGGGGATATTGCCACAAATTGTCCATTGGAGAAAGAAAGCAGGAAAATATTCTATAAAAGTTTTTCATGCAAAATTAGATGTAATGGGGGGCAATTTTTGCCATAGTGTATCTGTGCCATTTAGATACCACATAATTACACGGTTCAGGCAGAGACCACCCAGAGTGGTCTTATCTATGCCTTATAATAATCCCACCCTTGGGTACACCCCCTCAAGTCTCAGATCTTCTCTTCTAAGAGACCCATTCCTATAGTTAATTACTTTTATTCAGGGAGGGTATATATCTGTGGATAATGGCAGTAAGTTAAATATTTAGGAAAATATTTTTTCTATGATGCTTTTATTATTCACCATTTTCTTTTTTTTTTCCCCTTTCTTAATTTAGTACTACAGAAAACAGTGGTGCCAGAAACACTGATTAGCCTTCTTTATGACATTTGGGTTTGCTTGGCTTTGTTAATGTGATTAACTTTAAGCCTTAGATGAGTAATGAGTTTGATTCAGTGGAGAAAAGGAGCTGAAAAATAAGCCTTTACCTAAGATCCTGGGAGTTTGCATGTCCATGCCCTTACATTGAAAATATAGATCCTACTTTTGGGTATCTGGTCAAGCTGTAAAGAGAAGATAGTGATAAATTCTATAAACATGATAATATTCTCCAGATCTCAAATTGGGATATATTATCCAGCTAAAATACATTCTCCTGATTTATAAAGTTTTTATTCTTTATGAGATGTATAATAATCCCATTTAGTTAATAATGGAAATCCTTTTACTTGAGAAAGTAAATGTTTATAAAATTATAAGTTTAGTAGGAGATCTGGTATAGATGGGTGATACAAGTGATTCCGCATTGTATTTGGATTGCAGAATCATCCATGAGAATATTTTTCATATTTTCTCACTGTTTGGAAGAACTAATCCTTTGCATTTCTCTTGTGAAGCAAGATTTAGTCTGCTCTGATACATTTCTAAAGGAAGCTTTTATCACTCAGTTCGCATCAGTAAGTAAAGATGCATGTTTTTTTCCCTGCTTCAAAACAGTCTTCTCATCCTGAAATATTATACTGACATATTGCAACCCTCTGGAGTGTGAATATGTCTCAGAGTAATGGGGCTTTCACTGCTCTCTAGTCATTTTAAAATTCATCTTGTAACTTGAACAACTACTTCTAAGATCACAATATGCAATATATTAACTAGTGTTGATTTCTTACTTTTTTTTGAAATTCTGTATTATTCCTACCTTTTTTTATATTTTGCTTTTTAAAATAAAAAAAATAAATAAAATTCAAATCTTTGAGTGTCATTTATTGTTTGATAAACCATTAAATTCCATTCCCTTTGTCTAGTTCTAAATTGTTTTTTGATGAAAAGTTAAGCACAAACACAAACCACTTCTCTGGCGGGGAGAGGGGTGCTATGGAGTGGGCTTCATCCTAACCCCATATTTTAGTCAGAGTTGGAGGTTTAGTCAGATTCGGGGTTGGAAAAACAGGGCTGTCAGTCATAATTAAATATTTCAAAAGTTGGCAAAGCAGACCCGTGAACTACTTACAGGTTTCTACAACAAAAGAATGGTGGCCATACATTTTCAGTGCTTTTATCCTCGATTTTTAAATGTCTGTTAACTAATTTCTTTAAGACTTTTTAATTTTCACTTCCGGAAGGGACAGCGCTAAGTGCAACAACTTGGGAACGCTGAATTTCTACCTACCGTACTCCTTCCACAACAGAATGCTTCAACAGAACTTTAGGAGAAACAAAGTTTATCCAAAACTTTCTTTCATCCTGAGAGGATGAGCCTTTGATGCCTGAGGTATGGAATGTTGGTAAATGTTTGGCCATTACCACTTGCTAATTCCTGCAGTGTAAGTATTGCCACTGTGACTCAGTGTGTCCCTAACACATCATCACTGTGAGTGGAGCTGGGATGAGATGGACATCATCAGCTTTTGCAAGACAGTAGATCATTTCTGCCCACCAGTGAGTCTACCCCTTTACTACACTGCTTCTCAAGTTTTGGTGTAAAACACTACCACTATTATTAAAAGTGCAGATATTAATTTAGTGTCTCTGAAACTGTGACCAGAGTATCTGTGTAGTTTACTAATTTCCCACATGGGTCTGATAGTGCAGTCGGAACTCCTGCTGCTATGTTCATTCCTGTATAAATTTGGTCTTGTGCACATAGTACTACCACCACAGACCATATCTCTAAATTCTTTTTAGCACCATTAAATCCACTAAGCTATCATTAAAATGGGCTAAATTTACTAAGATGTAATTAAAATAGATTTTAATGTTCAAGATGAATCATGGTCATCGTACGCACTTTCATATACTAGTCTATATTCAGCTCATTACTTTTCATTATGTTGAATGCAGAAGTGCTATGGAAAGCCAAATTCCATATATTTTAAAAGTTAGATAAAATCTTTAGGAGCACACAGCTCATTTTACAGTTGAAGTAAGAATATTTTCTTAGTAAAAATGATGGATTTAACAGCTTTCTTTGTTTACTCTCAGTTTTCTTCCAATAAGATTACGCCAAATGTGTTGTGAATACAACGATTTGTTTATGACAGCAAAGCCAAGAAATATACCAACTTCTTCTGAAAATGTTGGGTGCTTTTGAAAGACTATGTAATTAGTTTCTTCCTCTTTGGTGATGAATAGATTTCACTGGAGATGATTTCACTGTCTTATAACTAATCTCTTTCCAAAGTTGGCTTTCATACCACAAATATCAACCGATACCTTTTCCCTAGGAAAGAGTTAACAATCTAATTGGAGCTTTAAGAATTCTTTCCATTAACACTTAAAGAAGAATACAGAGGCATTTGAAACTGTGGCCACTACTGATAGTTGCATGTACTGTATTTTCCCAATTGTTTGGGGAAGACAGACATGTAAATAACACTATAGAGTGTGACAAATGGGGGCGACAGTTACTAAGGGTGCCCTGATTATTCAGGACAGCCTCACAAAGGAAATGACATGAGCTGAGACTGCAGGATAATCTGTAGTTGAAAGGAAGACCTCAGGGGCCTTTCAAACAGAGGAATGAAACCCAGGCACTGGGCTCAAGAATAGCGATTTTCAGACAGTCTACCTGAATCATAAACAGTGCCCTACTCTGTGCACAGAAGAGTGCTGGTCCTTGGGGAGCCAAAGTGGGTGGTACAGTTCTGCACTCAAGCGATTTATGTGCCATTGGGACTGAAATATTAGAGAAGGAAGGGGAGAGATAACCAAATGCCATCGTGCATTTAGGATATTACGTGCTGTGGGATGTCGTGAAGTGTACCGAAAGTGCAGGCTGAAGTTTTTCTGGTTAAAAATACTCAGGCAAGACAAAGAAGCAGCATTTAAACACACGGAGGTGGTGTGTGAACACAGGAAGAGAATCATAACCAAAAAAGAGGAGGCTGGGGATTGTGCAGGGGGCGGGGTGGGGAATGAGTTCAGAGTACTCACTTAGCTCTGGACGGGTCAGTATTTGGAGAAAAGAAAAAAAAAAAAAGACTTCTCTTTTTAGGCTTTCAATTTTTTTAACTATAGAAGAAGAGGAACACTTAACCCAGAGACTTGTGAGATCGAATGAGGCAATTGTGTACCTGCATTATGTAACCTGCAATATGTAACAAATGGGATTCTAGCCTGAAAATTCCTTTCTCTGAAGCGAGAATTTTACACCTGTACATTTAGTCTCTCCTGAATGATCTCCAACCAGCAGGATATGTAATATCAAGTTTAGATTTTTCCACCGAGATGAACTGCCTTAGAACTAAAATTTTTCTGAGTAAATAATGCATATATAGATACATAGATATATAGATTACAAAATTTGATTTGGTTTTCAATTTTTATTGTGTATCAAATCATAATTGTTAACTTTGTGGTTTAAAATGCAAAATGGTAATATTAAATAATTGTGAATGCTATAGTTAATCTTATGGTGTGTATGCTTTCTTAAGTGGGTCACACTCCTAAAGAAAAAAATAGAGAAAGAAATTTGCTTTATTTAAATTTAAAAGTATTAATTGCTAATTCGATTGTTGAATATTCTTTTAGGAAGTAATTTTTTTTTCTGGTACTGGGGACTGAAGTCAGGGCCTTCACATTGAGCTACATCTCCAGCCCCCCCCCTTTAATTTTGGCATTGTTTTGAAATGAAGATAGTGCTGTTAATCTAAACATAGTCCTTGATGAGCTGTTTTGCCCATCAAATAAGATCTGAGTGATGAAAGGAAATGAGCTTGATTTCAGGTCAGTGCTCCAAGAGGGTTCTACTGGCTATTCTCTCCCTTCTACCTAGCTGTGACTATTAAAAGGACATAAATACAATAAGCACTATTTATAAGCTCACTCTTTTGTGTATCAGAGAGTGATGTATAAAAAGAGAAACAAGCCAGGCCATGCTTGGACACACCTGCAAATCCCAGTTACTCAGAAGGCTGAGACAGGAGCACTGAAAGTTTGAGGTCAGCCTAGACAATTAATTTAGCAAGACTATGCTCAAAATAAGATAAAAAGGACTAGAGACATCGCCCAATGTTCCTTGGGTTCAACCCCCAGTGTAACAACAAACAAACAAAAACAGCAAAACAAAAGGTATACATATAGCTGTTTCTTATATACTTGCATAAAAAGAAAGTTTCTTAAATTGGTTTCAGTTACTTTTCCACTTTGATAATTATGTTTTTCTCACCTAGAAACTTCAAAGCTTCTCTCCCATTCCTGGTCTGAAGTTTTCACTTTTTTCAGGAAGCCACTGAACCTCAAGGCATTAGTTGTTCTACAGAGCTTCTGTCTCAGCCGTGCCCTGGGACCCCTGTGTCTATTTTGGATCTAGCATCTGCTCAGCACATGGGAACTGATTACACTTCACTTTCTCAATTTAGTTTCATTGTGTTGAACCACTCCCTTGGATCTGGCAAACAAAATCTTAACTTTCTCACTGTCATGCTTTCTCCCAAATACATCTGGAGTAAAAATAGATTTAAAAATGCAAATATAAAATGCACTTTTATAGAAAGATAGAAAAAAGATAATAGACAATTAAGAAAGACTATCTTTTTCCATCCTGAATGCTCAACATATTTCTCAAATATGGCTATTATGCTCATTTTTAAAAACACTGTGTTTATTTCAAGAAAGAAGAAAGTGACTTCCTTTTGCTCATTTTAAAGGTATAATAAGAATGATGACTTAGCATCTACTGGCAATATCAAATATTTCTACAAAGTGAAGATAGAGTTCCTGAGAAAGCTAGCTGCTTAAGAGGTTAAAATGGACAGGTGTATAAAATGCCGCCAGAACAATTGAAAGAAGAGAGGAGAAAGTAATGCAATTAATTTTCATGCAATCTTAAATTTCCAGAGTCAAGCTGGATTCATTTTCGTTTAATTTGATGGTAAATTATAGTGGAATTGCTTCGTGCATATGAACTGGACAATGACAGATCAGTGATAGCTACAAACTCCGCAGTTCCTGCCACTGAGAGGCAGACTCTGGCCTCAGAGATGTGCTTGACCAAGAGTGTGTTGTAAGCGACACTAGGTGACCCACAGGCCGGGTCATAGGAGTTCTGTTGTTGCTGCCTTGGTCCCTTAGGATGCTCTCTGTGGAGTCCTGAGCTGCCTTGTAATGAGGCCCCCTCACCGGGGCTACCACACTTGAGAGGCCGATTGTGGGTCTTCCAGTTGATGGGGGTGGCTGAGTCCGCCTTTTTAGCCACCCTGTCAAGTCACAGGAGAATCCAAACCAGCACATCCAGTCAACAACAGATGGAACAGCAGCATCACTTGGCTGAGGCTGCTAGAATCTTTTAACCCCAAAATGCTAGAAATGCTAGAAAAAATGGCTATCTTAAGACTGCTAAATAATCAAACACATGGGCAGATTTGCCCTTTGAGATGGTAGGACTCTCGTCTATTGGATCATTTACATGGCCCCTTGATTATTATAAACAGCGTCTCTCTCAAATCTCATAGTTATTTTGCACTGTGTATATTGTTATCCACATATGACAGAGAAGAGAGTAGCCTCCAAGAGAATAAGAAACTTGACTCTGAGATATAGTAGACTCAAGATTGTAGTCCAAATCCATCCAGCTTCAAAGCACATGAGTTTATCTGAATTAGAACCTTAATTACTGACACAGTCACATAGTTAAGAAAGTTTCTCTGGATTTTTGGACTCTACTTCTATGACTGTCAGTGAGGGATCATCAAATTTTTTCCTAAAGGGCCAGAGAGTAAACATTTTATGTTGTAGGTCATGTGGTCTCTACTGAAATCGTGACATATAGCTGTTAATAATCTGATCACAGGCATAGAAAATATGATAGTAGTCATACATATCCAAAATAAATTTGATTATGAAATCAGTCCATGGGCCAGATTTGGCTCAGAAGTCATAGTTTGCTGATCTGTGGTTTGCACATTAGATGTGATCATATTTCGATCTTTTGGAGTTTTTGAAAAAAGATCTTCGTGTCTTATACTTTTGATCATACTTCTTTAAAATGCAAATTTTAGATTAAAGTTGAAGGTTTTATCAAATTTTAAGACTTAGCAAAACATGTGCAGTAAATGGAGTGTGTAAATCAATGCAGACCGTAGCAAAAAAGTGCATTTCTAAACATTTTAGAGGCTCTTTTTGATTTACTAAGTTACAAATGTTAGGACTGATTATGCATTCAAATTAGCTGAAATAGTATGGAACTTTAACCTGATGGGCATTACATTTCAGAATGGCTTTGGTCAGTTGTTTTCTTTAAACTTTGGGAGCTGTAAAGACATATCATTTGTAACGGTCACACGTGGTTAGTGAAGCGCTTTGTACACTGCATAGGGAACTCCTTTCCCCTGCTGTAACTGGGCAGGTCAGGCTTTCATGGTGCCTGTGGCTGAGATGCTGGCTATTTGGATAGGATGTTTCCATCTGACACAAACTATGTGGGCAGTTGTGGGGGACTGAAAACTGTTGGGAGAGCTATTTCCTTGTAAGGTAGCGTTAAGGTCTTCAAAGTCAGAAAGAGTCAAGACTTTGGTGATGGTTTTAGCCTCTGGAAGATTTCTCCACCATGATCTTTTACTGTTACTAGAGCTACTTCCCAGTCGTATTAATCAGTGCTGCCCATTAATTTTCTTTGTCTTTGTTATCTTGGTTTCATTTGTTCTATTAAATTCGAAGTGACTTGAGGGTAGATTTCTTTCTTTGGTTTTCCATTCCCATTGTTTGACATGTAGTTGTGTTTAATAATTTTTTTTTTAAATTGCTTAACCATTTTTTCAAGTTTTTTATATTGTCTACACACTTGGTAAGAATTTTTACATTAAGCAATTCTTTCACTATACAACAATAGTTTTAACAGAATTTGTCATATCATCAACTTCTATTGCTATGAAATTTGTTTTACATGTTGATTTTGTGAATAAACTACTTATGACTTCATGACTTATTTATTTAATTAGGAAAAGTAATGTACACCTCATCTTCATGGTACACAGTGTTAAAAACTACAATTAATGTACGATAGTGAAAATTAGGTTTTCTTTGTACCTTGTCCTACTATTACTTTGCCCAGTTTATTGAACACCTTTCTGCAGATACACTATGCCTCCACCAGGTAGTCATGTATACCCTGGCCCCTGTAATACATACACACAGTGGCATACTTCACTTTTCTTCATCTTTCTTATATTTCAGAAAGTATTCATTTTAGTGTGAATAAAAGTGCTTTTAAAATACACTAGTACTGGGGCTGGGGGTTTAGCTCAGAAGCACAAGTGCCTTCCTGGCAAGGGCAAGGTTGTGAGTTCAATCCCCAGTACCCAAAAAAACAAACAAACAAAAAATATATATATACAATAGTACTTTATGGCATGGGTAAACTTACAAAATAGATATTTACTAATGTACTTTTATACTGTTTTAAAACAGTTTGCTTTCTCAAGTAGTGCTTTAATAAATATCTGTTGACATATGTATTCATGCACATATAAAGATTGTATGTAGGATAAATTCCAAAAACTAAAAGTGCTGAGTCAAAACTGAGTGCATTTTGCATTTTATTAGATATGTTCAAATGAATTGCACAAATGTATATTAATATACGCCCCAGGCAACAATGAATTGGACTTGTTTCCCAATTCCTCCACATAGGATGTTCATCAAATTTTAATCCTTATTAATCTGATAAGCAAAACATATCGGACCTCAGTTTTAAGTTGCACCTTTCTGAAGTATTTCTGATCAAGACTTTTGCCTAACTTTTTATATAATTGTTTACTTTCTGTCTTTGACTTACAGTTCTTCAGAAATTAGCTCTTAAACATGTGTTTCGAAGATTTTTCTTAATTTTTGTGGTTTTTCAAATACAAAGTTGCCAAATGTTTTTGGTTTAGGAAAACTTTTTGCGTGTCAATATTCAAGAATTCATACATGTTTTTCCTTCTAGTGTTTTTATAATTTCTTGTTTTTTATTTCTATGCTAGATTTATCTGAAATTTTTGGAGCAAAAAAAAATGGACTTCTTTTATACAGAATGTTATCAAATTATCAAAACCCTACTTATTAAACAATCTATCTTTTTCTCACATATAATATCTCCTGTATCATACCAACAATTCAAATATGTGTGTTTTTATGTCTTTGGTGTCTATATTTTTTTTGTGTATCTCATTGTCTAAATTACTTTTGTAGTAAAGTATTTTGCCACTTAGTCTTCTTATTTTTCTTTACTAAATTAATTTTAGCTATGCTCAGATTTTTAAAATATAAACTTTAACTTTAGTTGAATGTTTTTATATTGTTATCTTGTAGTAAGATAAAATACAATGGATTAATTTATGAAGAGTTAATATTTTTATGATATTTGGTCTTCTTTTCTAAGAATAGATTACACTTTGTCTTATATTCAAGACTATGAAGTATTTAAAATTTTTCTTGTGAATCCAGCTCATAATTTAAGCTTATTCCTAGCAATATTTTCTTGTTTACCATTGGTCTTACAAACAAATTCTTTCCTTTTATTTTGTTTCTTATACTTGGAAGTTGTTTCTATATAGTACAGCTAATGATTTTTACATGTTTACTTTAAACACAATGACCTTATAAAAATTTCTTATTGTTTGGAAAAATTTCCTAGTTGGTTTGCTTCTGTTCTTTTCAATTCTATAATCTTATTATGTAAAAAACTTTTTGTCTTTTTGTTGGTCAAAAACACAAATTTTATTTGAGTGGAAGGAAAAAATTCAAGAGATCTGTTGTATATCACAGTAATTATAGTTAATAACAACAATATGTTATAGACTTAAAAATTGGCAAGAGTAGATTTTAAGTGTTCTTTCCTTGAAAACATTAAGCACAAAAGATAATACATGCTACATAGCTTGAGTTAAACTTTCCACAATATATGCATAGATTAAAACATGACATTATACAACATAAACATATAAATTTTCATTTGTCAATTTAAAAATAAAAATTAAAAAATTATCTCAACTTTTTTCTTATGTTTTCCTGTTACCCTGTCCCTTTTTAAATAGAAAAATAACAGTACTGATAGATAGTAGACATCCTTGTTTTGCTTCTAATCTCAGTGAGAATGTTTCTTGAATTTTTAGCATCATGTATATGAGACTGGCTTTTACATTTAAGAAGGGAATATTTTAATGCATATATTTAGGTATTTATTCATTTATTTAAATGTATAAATATTCCCAGGTGAGACATATATATATACATGCACATGGATATTTAGATATTCAAGGAAATTTTGGAAAATTGCAGATGATTTTTGTCTATATACACAGTATATGCAGAAAACATATGAGGGAACTGTTTAAATGTATTCAAGCAACTAATTTTTTTCCCTGTGTTGTTCTCTGGTCTCAGGAGTCAAGAATTTATTTCACCTTTTTCTCATACAGCTCATCCTTTACTTTTTAGAAGGATCATTATAGCTAAATAAGAAATGAATCACACAGGCTCCAGAGCTTGTCCTAATTGTGTCCTAGAGTTACAGAATTCTCTGATGTACTGAATTAGCCAGTTAGAAAAAGGACACAGTATTTCTCTTCTATGAGAAATTTCAAGAATTTTAATTGGATTTTGTGAGCTCCACCCATTTCACCAAACACCATAAAGGAACAAGTATGATAGGGCCTTGAAGTTGATGAAGCAGGAATAATTGCTGCCTTACTTGTCGTGACTGATTTTATATATCAGCTTGGCTGGGTCACTGAATGTGGTCAAGCATTATTGTGACTGTTTCTGGGAGGATGTTCTGGATGAGATTTACATTTGAATTGGCAGACTTTGCCTAAAGCAGATTCTTCCCCATTGGCCTCATCCAATCAGCCAAAGACCCCAGTAGAACAAAACCCTGATCTCCCCCAAGAAAAAAGGGGCTCCAGCACCAGTCTGCCTGTGCACTCAGAATGGAGCTAAGATACTTCATGAATTTCCAGCCTGTGGTAACACCCTACAGATACTGAATTTGACGGATACACATACATACTATATATGTCTTTATGAATACATTTTCCTGGAGAACTTAAATCATTGCCTTCTGTAGAATTGTGACAATGAGCAAGGAAAAATTTTCCACATTATTTGCCTTATTTTTGACCAAATTATAAAGACGTAATTTACTTTCAGTATCTAAAGTAGGCAAGAAGGAGATGAAGCCCCTTCCCAAACTCCTGATATTCCAGTTTATACAAACAATAAGAGGGAATAAAGTGATGATTTGGGCCTGTAACATTTCTTGTTTGGCTGGAATTTAGGGATCTTTACAAGTTTTGCAGGAAATCTTACACTTCGGCTTCTTGAGTCCTGTATTTATTTAAAATCCTCTAAGACATATCCATAGGCTTCATCTAAACTTACAGGCGCTGCTGGTTTTCCTATACCTATCACTTCTGGATTTGTCAAGCTTAGCTCTCTAGGGTCTATCTTTTTTGTTTTCCTCCTTTGCTAAAAGTAAAATGAATCTGATTAGTTACATGTCTTGGTACAAACTGTGCTTTCTTCCTGGAGTAATGATTTCTCCTTTTTTTCCCCCTTCTTTTCTAGCTCAAAATGGGCAGGGCTCTGGCTTTCCAGCCAAGATTTATGTCTTAGTGCTAAAATATATTAGTTGCAATGTGGTCTCACTCATGCTCATTTTTCTTAGCAGTAAAATGATCCTATATTCCAGTGTTGTGATGAGGAATAAAGGAAATCACCTGTATGAAGCAACTTGTACAGTTCTTAACATTTATATGGCCTTAGTTGTGCTGTTTCTCAAAAAAAAAAAAACACACACACACACACAAACAAACACACAAACAAAAAAACTTCCTGGTCTTCCTTTTAAGACCCAGCCTAAATATGAGCTTCTATACTTACCAGTCAAGCTATTGGACACATTACAGACAGGTAGGCTCAAATTGCTTGTGTGCAGAATTATTGGAGAGTTATGTCAAAGAGATAGGAATGTAAATGGAAGGCAAAATCACTCAGGGCTTCATTTCTTCACTGGGAGAATGCACACGAGGGGCTTCGCAGTAAATTGGAAAAGTAGTCCTGTATTTCAAGGGGCAAAAAATGAAGCTCCAAGCTAGGCTCTCTCTTGGTTAACTTCAGGAAAAATATGAGTGGTTCAATGGCAGTGGCTTGCTGTCTCTCCAGAAGGCATGGAAGCCTGTATTGTATTTGGAGATGTCAACGGGGACATCTGTGGGAGGAAGAAAAACCATCTCCCAAGGATGTGCATGTTTATCTCCTAGAACTTTTAAATATGTTACCGTGAATGGCAAAAGAAACTTGGTAGATGAGATGAAAGTTGCAGCACTGTAATTAGATTATTCTGTGGGCCCTGTGTAATCACAAGAAGTCTTAATAGTTGACATGGGATAGTTGACTCAGGGCAGAGGTGGCATCTGAAAGATGTGCCAGCGTGAGGAGGACTTGACCTGAGTTTGTTGACTTTGACCATGAAAGAAGGGGATCATGAGCCTTGACACGTAGGGAGTGTCCTCCATGTTCACAGTGTCCTGGCCCATGCCCTGCAAGGAAATGGGGAAGAGGAGGCAGCCCTGTTGACACTCAAGTCCGCACTCTGGGCAGAAATCCAGGAGAACCTTGCTATTTGAAGGTTTCTGTTAAGATCTGTGAGATAATAAATGGATATTTTTTTAAACAACTAAATTGTGGTAACTTAGTATAGCAGCAACAGCAAATGAAGAGAAAGGGCTTCACAGAGATGACTTATGCACCTGGTTCCCATCCTACACATAGATGCTTTAACTCACAGACACTTGGTTTATTCTATTGTTAATTGGTTTACTATATCCACAAGTTAGGGGACAGGAATCAAAGAACCATAAGGTCACTCCCTAAAAAGTAGCAGATTGGATCATCTTGATGAAAAGGTAGCAGAATAAATGTAGGCTGGTGGGACTTCTTGACCAAGTTCAGTTTGGAAATCTCTCTGATCATCTTAGACATGACTTTACTTTCTCTGTTGTGCTGTCATTCAATCACTCCACAAACATGCTGCGAGCTGCCGAGCACTGCCTGGCATTTGAAGTATTGTGTTATGTCTGTAATTACTTGTTTTCATGTTAGTTTTTGTCTCCACCTCCTGCCATGTGGCTGACACATGGTGAAGCTTTGTAACTAGCTATGAATAAATGGACTCCAGAAATTAATGCATCCTAATCAGTTCCTGGGAGTGAATATGATTATTTTGACTCAAAGTAAAATGCTGTCATGCTCTTCTGCCCTAAACTATGCTACAAACATAGCCTTTTTGCTTTTTCTACTTCCATTATGGTCTCTTCTCCTAAATTAAAAGAAGTACATTCAAGTTATTAGCTCTGTATATTGTTATGTCAATCTCTTTGGTTTTTATTTGTGTCATCCCTTTACTGTAACGTCAACCCTCTAATTCTCATTTGGGAAATTCAATGTAAAATATGTAGAAAACCATTACAGAGAAGTTACCTCTATTCTGATTTACTATTATAGGCCTCAGCATGAAGGAAGCAGAGAGAGAAAGAATGGAGGAGACAGGATGGGAAATACACCTTTCCAGGTCACACCTCCAGTGACATGCCACTTCCAAACAGGCCCCCCATCCTAGCAGCATATTTAATTATAGATTCTTCAGTGGATTAATCCACTGGTGAGCATAGCTCCTCATGATCTGGTCACACTTCGCACACATTAGAATTTCGTGGAGGGTATTTTAGGTATAAACCATAACACCTACTGTTACCATTTAGATCTAAAATGTCCCCCAAAATCTCATGCTTAAAGGTGAGACCTACTAAGAAACAGCATGTCTCCGAAGGTATGACTTAGAAGCTTTTATTCCCAACTCTGGTTCTTCCTTTTTCTTCCTCCTTTCAGGCCATCAAATGTTGAACAGCTTCTCTCTACTGTTCCATTTCACCAGGGTATTGCTGCCTTGGAGTCAGCCTACCTTGGGCTGAATCCACTGAATCTGTAAGCCAAAGTAAACCTCTCCTCCTGTAAGTTGTGGGTTTTATGTATTTTTTCCCAGCAATGGGAAAGCTGACTAATATAGAAAATTGGTGCAAGGAGTAAGGTGGTCGCTGGGCTGTGACTATGTTGTTTAGAAGCCTTTGGAACTGGTTCACAGAAGAGATTTGGAAAGGTTTGGAGACTCGGGCTGCAGAAGCCCTAGAATACTGAAATCTAAGCTTAATGGATAATTTTGATCAGAACTTGCAGAATCAGAACACTGATAGGAATGTGGACAGTGAAGACCAGAATTATGAGATTTTAATAAGAATTAATACTGTATTAGAAACTAGACTAGTCCCTGTGTTTTATTGTGACAAAGAATTACTATATTTCATATATGTCTTGAGACTTTTAGAAGACTGAGATTAAGGATCATGGACTAATTAACCTGGCAGAGGAAATTTCAAAGCAGCCCAGAATTCAGACTATGGCCTGGGTATTGTTGGCTGCTTTTCACTGATTATAGTGATAATCAGGAGCAAAAGTACAGCCAAACGACATGTGGTTTGGCCAGAAAGGAATTGCATGTAAAGTTGAGGCAAAGAAGAGTGTGGCTGCCAAAGTATAAACTTTTCATTTGAGAAGAGAGACACTGGGCTTCCTTCTAGAACACACAACTAGGGAATTGGTTTTCCAGGATTCTTGTCATGGTGCTTAGTCATCAAGGCTCTCAGAAGCATCTGGAGCCCTGATTCAAGGAAACTAGGTTACTTCTGCAGCTGGTAGCTGACTTTGACATCACTGAAATGATGATGGTGCTGCTTTTTCAGACTTGCAGAATGCAAAAGCTGTGGAGTCATGAGGCTTCCATGCTGATTTCCCAGGAAGACCTGGAAAGCCAGGTAACATGTTACTATGTGTAGCTATGACAGCAAACCAATGGTGCAATGGAGATCCCAGGAAGTTGAAAATGCCAGAAATGTGTAATGCCTACTGTGGAAAACCTCAGCCAGTGAGCAGAACTAGTCCAAGAGAGAGGCTATGTGAACTACTGGATGGCTCTCCTTGAATACAGAATAACTACCTCCACTTTGGCTAAACCTGGCCCTGTCTCCATGGACTGATATGTACAGAGCTGGCTAAGCTATTTCACTGTCCCTTCGGTTGTCTCTAAACAATGTAAATAGGGCTAACTAAAGTACTGATGCATAATCTGTGAAGCCAGGCAGCAGTCCTGTTTCCCCACCTCATGGTCTCCCTCTTAATGGTTGAGCCCAGCAGCAGGATAGAGCCACACAGTTCCAGGACTTTCAACTGGGTCCGAACCTCAAAATAAGAGGCTGTGACTCCTCAGGGCAAAAAGGGTTTTTCACATCAAAACTGCAGCACCAGACTTCTAAACGTTAAATGCTACCTCAATTGTGTTATGCAGATTGGTCTTTCTACATATCCTTCTCTCTGTATATTGCAGAGGTGTTTTCTGGCCTCCTAACTAGCCTAGCTCACAGTGCTCATGTAATTCCAGACATTCTCACAGTCACTCGTCCTTTAACCACTCCCTTCTTCATGAATTAGTAAAATCTGTGTTAGGCCTTGGGTCAAGGCCTTTGTTCCATGAACCCTTATTTGGGCTGAACTCAGGACCCCTTAGCTCCCCCTAACTATATGTTTTAGTGTCTTTATTCTTGCCATGGGTTACACTGGAAGTGATAGATTAAAATTAACTCACCAAAATTCCAATACCATTTCCATGAGATAACAAATACAAACTTCCTGGATCACAATGAGGACCGAAAAAGGGCCTCTATAGGCTCCAATCAGCAATACCATAAAGGTGAGGCTGCCCAATACCTTTGGAACTCGCTGCCCACTTATTGCAGATGAAGCTATAGAATTTAATGTTTGTCTTGCTAGGTTTTGGTCTTGTTTTGCCCTGACTGCTTCTTTTTCCCTTTTAGAATATATTTTTTTCTCTCTGTTTTTGTATGTTAGAAACATTTAACATTCTTTTTGATTTTCAAGGGGCTCATGCCTTGATTCTAGGAGGAATTTGGACTTGGACTTTTCAGCAACAGTGAAATTTTAAGACTTTGGCAATTCATAGAGCTAAATGTGTTTTGCATAATAAAATAAACCCCTTTTGTGATTTAGATGGGGAATGTCATGTTGTTAATCTATAATTTCTCCTAAAAATCTTAGCTTTTGAGGTGAAGCCTGATCAGAAAGGGCAGATCACCCGGCTTCATCACTTGGAAGGTTATATCCTCTCTGCTTCCTAGCCACCATGCACCAAACAAGCTTTCCTCTGCTATACCATTCTTCCATGGAATTTATGCATTGGAATCAGCCAACTATGGACTAATCCTCTGAAACTATGAGCCAAAGTAAACTTTTTCTTAAATTACAGGTGTTGGGTATTTTGTCCCAGTGATGCAAAAGCTCACCAATATAGAAGTAGGGGAAAGTGAAACACTTTAATGGAAATAGTTTATCATAAAACAAAGGCTGATTCTAGTCTTTCAACTAATATAATTTTATATTTACTCTATCAGACATTCACTCTTTCATAGTCATATTATAGCAAGCATGGGCCATTAGTTATATGGTTATTTTGTACCCAAGAACTTGGAAAAAAATCTTTAAAATAACATAGAAAAAGTATTTGAGGTGCTCTGATGAAAGATAGGCTGCAAACCAGGATTTCCCAGAGAGATCTTTCCAGCCTCTCTGCTTTGATGTAAACCCAGATTATTTTTTCACCTGATGAAAAAGGTGCTTTGAAGGATGAGCCAGGCAGCCTGTGACAGGGGGTGGAGTCTCCAAGTAGACACCAAAGATAGTCTAATGCACCCAATTGACTGTGCCCTTGGAGCTTTGAAAATTGTTCCAACCCTGCCTGATTTTCTAGTGAAACATTCATTTTACAGTATCAGATAACTTACCCTGAAAATCACTTTCCCATATTCTTAATGTTTGTGAAGTCACTTTTTCTTTTTCATAAAGCCAATTCTTCTAACTTTTAATTTATTAGATAATCCTGTATCATTTTATTCTATTATAGAAAAACTCTCAGAGGCAAAGTCATGGGAAAACAGAACTCCTTTGTAATGGATTCTGCAGTTATCCTCCTATCACTACTAATTGGTTTCCTATGAAGTAATATAGATTATTCTGAAATAGTTTTACAAGGAAAACCTCATTTTTCTGTTTGAAACCATATAATATGAAGGGATCTATTTTGTGCATACACCAAGAAATGTGTGGTTTTTAACATTAGAGTGTTCTTTGAGTTTCTGAGTGGCGTGTCTCACTGATTTGTGGAGTAGGCCAGAATAATCGTGCTGCAATTTCTTATTGAGCACTTGTTATCCTTTATTCTCTTTCTTTCATGAAAGGAAATTCTATGTTATGAGTAGAATATGACTTTTTTTTGAAAAAGCAAAAATAAAAAAAAATTCTTATTGGTAAGTAAATTAATGTGAATTCATCTAGAGAACACCAGTAGATCTGGTGATGTAAATAAATACATGGGTCATCTGTGTGACAGTGGGGTTGTTTAACCAACCTCCTCAATGACAAGAAGCACACAAACTTTTGTTCTATTGGAATAAAATATAACAGGATTCTCAACCATGTCTATTGCGTTGGTGACAATTTGCAAGGTACAAAGTTTTCCTGTAATGCCGTATCAGACTATTGGGACATTATTACAAATTTGGTCATTTGAAAGACTTTTGAAACAATTTGAGATGCATTTTTTCACCAAAATAATTGATAGTTACCCAGAGATAACCATCTGATAAAAAGAACCAACAATTTTGTGAGAGTAATACTAATTACAATTCGCAAAGTGATGTTCTGCTTCCACTGTGATAATTTTTTAGAAGATAAAAGTGGGATAACTTTGTATTTGGAGTTCCAAGTGAATTTCTCCAAAGTCATCTCTTTGTGGGAGAAAATTTGTAACTGTTCAGTAAAATAAAGCCAAACTGTTAAGATAACTATATAACATGTCTGAAAATTGAAGAAGTGACTTCTACGTGTGCACAGCATGCAGCTGAAGACATTTGCCAACAGTGAAACCAAGCACACAGAAAATTCCTGTCTCCTGGTGTTTGTGGATTGGTTTAGGCATATCTGCTTTTGATCATGTAGAGGGCAGTTTATACTCATACTCAAAGATTCAAGTTTTAGATATAAATTTGGCAACAATAATGAAAAGGCTTCTTGGGAAAAGACTATGTTAAAAGAATTCATAACATTAAAATAGTCTAATTACTGTGATTCACCAGCAAGGTACTCAAATACTTCTTCTTCAAGATATCAGAAATTCAAAATGGATGAGCCAAACTCAATTCAACTGAACTTTTATGCTACTTTAGTTAAAAATCTTTTATTTGTTATTAAATTACTGATCTAATCATTCATTTACAAATATTCAGTAATGATTCACTGAGAAATACTAGAAGATTCTCATGCTTTATATCCCTTCTCTCATCAAAACTAAAGAGTGGGTGTTATTATGTTCATTTTATTTATTTATTTATTTATTTATTTAATTATTTTTTTATTTTAAAGATAGTAAAATACAACAGAACATATCAGAATAAAGTCAATCAAAACAAAGCAGTAGGACTGGTACAGAACTTCGAAGATCGATAATGTGAGTACAATAGCTACTATAACATACCTTGCCATCTTCAGATTAGCTGACCATTCCAACAGGTGTAGTAGAATTGAACCAAAAACAAAACAATACAAAATCAATAAAAGCAGAATATAAAATAAAGGAGAAAAAAGAGAAAAATAATAACAATGAGAGTAAAGCAAAATGGTGAGAACCACATTGGTCCTCAAAGACAAGACAGAAGAGAGTCCCCGCATTTGCAACATTGCCTACTGTCATCATGCAAAGAGACACTCAGGGTGCCGATCAGAGGCCTGCAAAATCTACAAAACAATACCAGCGTTTAGTTGCTCTATGTACCCTAGCTGCCATCAATCCAGCCAGACCTCAGAGCCAGCAGCTTGCTTACCGGGGTATGGGGGGATATATATGGATGATGTCCTTGATTCCAAGCCTGTGCGCCAGTGCCGTGCGGACCCAGCGAGTTGGGGCCTGGTTGGGCCCATTCTGGTTCTCCTCTCGGGTCTGGGCAGCGCCCAACCCTGGAAGGTGGATCAGTACTCTCTTGATGTGAGCTGGCATCATGTGGGCCCGGCGGGTTGGGGCCCGGTTGGGCCCATTCTGGTTCTCCTCCGGGGTCCGGTTAGCGCCCAACCCCGGAAGGTGGATCAGTTCTCTAGCTTAGATGTGTCCTGGTTGGTGCTTGTGCCGCTTGGTCCCGGTGGGCTGGGCCCCTCAAGGGGGCATTCTCGTTCTCCTCCGGGGTCCCGAGGTCAGGCCCCTGGAAGGCAGCTTAGATGTGTCCTGGTCGGTGCCTGCGCCGCTTGGTCCCGGTGGGCTGGGCCCCACAAGGAGGCATTCTCTTTCTCCTCTGGGGTCCCAAGGTCAGGCCCCCGGAGGGCAGCTTAGCTGTGTCCTGGTTGGTGCCTGCACTGCTCGGTCCTGGCCTATTATGTTCATTTTGCAAATGAAGAGTCAGGAGATTAAATTTTCCAAAACATGTAATAAAGCAAGTGATAGAACCATAATCTGAAACAAAGTTTAGCTTTCAAATTATGAGGTTTTTCCTCCCCATACCTCATTCTGCCTCTTTACCAATACATTTAGGGCACATAGAAAACATTTTGTCAGATCATATTCTCTGAAACATGAATTGTGCAAGTAGTAGATAAAGAAGAAAGGGTTGGAGTTCCATCATCCCCCAAATGCAAGAAGACCTCCCTGTAGGCCCCAGCTCTTAAAGGTTTCAGCAAGTCCCACAGTGCCATGAACTGGAGACCAACCCTATAACACAGAGGACTTTGGGGGACCTCCAGTTCCAAACTAAGAGAAAGAGAACATCTGTGGCTCAGCTGAATAATAGTTGCATAACCCTAATAAGATAAACTAAGTATACTGATTCAAATCCAAATAATATTAATATATTGGAAGAGATGTGAGGATGTGAGTAGAGAATGGGGTACAACTGGCATCGCATATGATGCCATATTTCATAGAGAGCAGTGAAATACATCTAAAACTAAAGGATCAAGAAATAGTCTATGAGCATGCCATTGCTTGAACATGGTAAGATAGCAGAAGAAACAGAAGGGATTCAAATTTTCTAGTGTGTTAGTTGTGAAGACAAAATTAAACAAAGCAACATATGGAGTTTAATCACTGATGGCACAAACATGAGCTCCTGAAAGTTTCCAGAAAGGGTACAATTATAGAAATCTGCTATCACACAAGGAGTATTAGGAGTGAGGAAAGATGGCATATAGTATCTTTATTTTTATTTAAAGTTATAGTGGCACCTGAGTTTAAATATTGTGTTCTTTTGCTACTTGGTAATAAACAAAACTCCAATTTACTGAAGAAAAATAAATATTATTAACTCAGTGTATTAATTTAGTTGACCAGATTCCTTTTTTCATGACTCTTGAGAACCAAATAATTTATGGATTTCATTTTCAACTTTGAGGAGAAAATCCACAAAGAAAAACTTACTACAAGACTAAACATTTAACCAGACCATTGCACTACATAAATAAGTACCATTACTGCTTAACTGAGAAAGCAGGCTTCATAAAGTTCAAGTATACTATGGGAGACAAACTTCCATGATTCTTGCTCTTTCTGCTGCTTTTGGTCAGCCTGGACACTTTCTGTGGAATTCCCTGGGGGAGTGCAGAGTCTAGTTCAAATTTGATCTTTCCTAGGCAAAACAACAGTCAGTCTTGAACAATGGTATTCCAAAAACCCAAATCATATCTTTCATCAAGGAAGTTGCCAAGTTACAATTCTTAGAATTTCTTTGGTCTTTGGGGTCTTCCATTGCTTTAGGAAAATCTGGTTTCTAGAATTCCTGATGACAAACTGAATTTTAGTAGTTGTTATAAGATTATTGGGGGGTGAGGGGTAAACCTGATATTCTAAGTGTGCCTGATGAGCGCCACTCTCTCTATTTGATATATAATAGTTGTATGAGAAGAGCCAATGAACCTTCTGGAAACTCTACTTGAGCATCGCCTCATACTGAATTTATTCTCAACTTTGATCTAAAGAGTTTAATAACCCTTTCACACATACTACTGGTAAGCCTAACCTCCTTAGTTTTATAAATGATTGAAGTTCCAGACCATCCCAAATAATATGTGACCTGACCAATTCTTTTGAACACTGTTGTGTTGTATTGGTCATATGTCACCTCTGAGAATTTCATGTGCTGCACTGATGTTATAATGGCCACTTCTACATATTTCTCCAAATCATTGCTTGAAATAGTAAACCACATAGCAGGCAAGGTAACGAATCAGTGCTTTTAGGAACCATTGACTAACCAATTGTCAGTGAACCTAACTAATGTCTTTCAGCACAAATTTCTGTAGTATGTCTAACAGTTATTATGTCAAATGGTTTGCTGAATTTCAGAATCATTATGTTCTGGTCTTTCTATTCTGCTGGTCTAGTGATCCTTTTACAAAAAGAAAATGTAGATAATTTTATTTGGCATTTTAAATTAACACATTCTGCCTCAGTAATCGCTATTTCTCCTTTTGAAGACTGTCTTGCAAACCACTCTTTCTAAGACATTAATTTTAGAATTTTTCCCGAGATTGCTGTCAAGAGTAAAATAACCTACTTTCTTCATTTGAAAAATTAAAATTGCTCATGGTCATGTTTTTCAACACCTCTTCATAGCTCTTCAAAAATTATGGACAATGTTTCATGGATCCTTTAAAAAGTAACAAATATTCTGCACAGAATTTACCCATATCATACTATTTACTCATCCTAGCCTTTAGTTTCTACTTCAGTTTTTTCTGACAACTGTTACCCTACAACCCTCACATAAAATCAAAACAACTGTAAAGCACGTTATCAACTGCAAATGTACAGAAAGGCTAAGAATAATAAATTCAATGATAACAAAAAGCTATCTATAAGCCAAAGTAGATACATTACATTAAGTTACATTAAATTTAAGTTGAATAAAGACTCTTTAGTGGGCTAAAAGAGATACAGCTGTGCAGATTAAAAAGCAAAGCCAAGTCTGACATTTGCAATATAAGAATACAGAAGGCTTGATGGTAAAAATATGAAAAAATATAACTGTGCAAAAACTAACCGAACAAAGAAAGTGTATTAATACCAAATAAAGTGACCTTTATGGGGAAGTCATTCCCAGATGAAAACAAAGATATTTCATAATGATCAGTTCACCCAAAAGACTTAACAATTCGAGGCATGTATCCATCTAATACATACTCTCAAAATATGTAGAGAAAAAAATGTATAAATGAAAAAAATCAGTAGGGAAATGTAATGTCATATAAGATAATTTAGCATAGCTATCTTGGTAACTAATAGTTCTTGACAAAGTTTCAATAAGAATAAAATGTCAATAATCCAAATAATTTCTGCCAACTGGACATATATAATACAGTGCTCCCACAATTTCCAAGTAAACATTCTTTTCAGGCATATACATGATACTCACAAAAGATGTAAGAGGCTTTAACATTAGTCGCACTGAATTTAATGGTTTCACAATATAGACTGTGTTCTTTGTTCTCTATCCACAGTACACTTCAGATAGCAACTGATAATATAAAACCAATTGAAATGTTCTGATCTGTTTTAAAATTAGAATACACATTTCTAAGTAACCCATGGGTCAAATAACAATAGAAATTTTTAAAAATTTTAACTGAATTATAATGAATAATGCTTATGAACTCTTCTGATACTTAGAAGGGAATTTATAACCTTAAGTGCATATATTAGAAAAAATAAAGTCTGATAACCAATCACCTCAGCATACAAATAAATTAGAGAACAACAGTTAAATCTAAGGAAACTAGAAAGGAAAAAAGTGGCAAAAGAATAGAGAGGATCAACATAGTTTGTCACTTGACACAAATAATAAAAGTGATAAACTCCAGATAATATTCAAACTATATCTGAAAATTAAAAATAAATTAGGCAAAATGTAAAATCTTCAAAAGCATAGCTTATCAAAGTGAACAGAAGAATTAATGTAAGATTTGTATAAATCTGTATCTATTAAGGAAGTTGAATCTACAACTTATAATTTCCTACTAGCAAACTCTAGTTACTTTTGGCTTCATGTGTGAATTTATCCAAACATGTAAAGAAGAAATGTTACCAACATTTTACCAAGTTTTCTGGGGGGCGGAGGAATACATCCCAATTTGCCTTCTGACATGAGTGTAATTTTGATATAAAAATTTAGAAAGAACAAAAAAAGGAAACTTGCAGTAAACGTTGCTTATTAACATGCAAAAATTCTAAATAAAACATAAACAAAATGAACCTAGTCATGCATAAAAGAGTCATATCCAGAATACATATAAATCATTTACAGATTTCTAAGAAAGACAATCCAACAGAAAAATGGCAAAAAAATTGAACAAATACTTTTCGTAATGAATATTTGAATGTCTAAATGTAATATGAAAAAATATGTAACCTCATTGGCTACTAGGAACTTAAAAATTAAAGGCATAATGAGACAGAAGGGGAATAACTGAAAGACTTAACTATAAAACTTGATCTCAGCCTTTGGCTCTGAGGATGACAGTGTAAATTGTAAAACTGCTATGAAAACCTCTGTGGGAGGAACCATGGTGTTTAAATATATTCATACACTCTGGCCCAGCATTTCTGTGCCTGTGTGTGCATATGCTTGACAGAAACATATGGAAATATGCACCCAAATGCATTCACAGAAATGTGTGTTCTGTAAAAGACAAAAATGGGAAATAAGTAAAATAGCTGTTAAAAGCACTATGGATATATAGCAATTTATTCAAATAATGGAATATTATAGAGTAAAATGAACCAAACAAATACTATATGCAACAATATGGTAGTATCAATAAATGTATTTTGAGTGAATAAATCTGGAGATAATACATAAATAGCGTCAAAAGTGTAGATTGTAATTACTGACAAGAAGAGTTGAAAAGAGGGCTAGTATGTGGGAAAATGGGCAGGGAGAGGGTTCCTGGTACACCAATAAGGTTTAATTAAATTCCTGTGTGTGTGTGTGTGTGTGTATGTGGTACTGGGAATTGAACCCAAGTCCTTCAAACTGAGATACATCCCTAGTCCTTTTTATTTTTATTTGGAGACAGGATCTTACTAAGTTGCTATACTGTCCAGGCTGGGCTCAAACTTATAAACCTCCTGCCTCAGCCTCCCAATGTGCCATGCACCACCCCACCTGGCTAAGTTTCAATTTCTTCATCTGTGTTTACTTTTCATAATCATAAAATGATTAGTATATTTATATGCTTATGTTTGTATATACTTTTTACATAAAAGTTTAAAAGATATTATGCAATTGTTACTCTCCTTATTTGCAAAAATGAAAAAAGAACTGATATAACCCCTCAATAATGAGGAGGGAGGAAAATAATTCTCACTCTTGATGAAAATGTGAAGTGGTACAATTGTTTTGGGAGAGGGACTGAAATTAACTAATGAGTTTGAAGAGTCATTCTCTGATCTAACAAATATTCTAAGAATATATCTAGGTGTGAATACACATTAGAATACCTATAATATTATTTCCAAAATGAAAACCACCCATGTGTCTATCAAAATATGATGTATAAATTATTATGTTTCTATGAAAAGAACTTAGTGAAAAGAAGCAAATATAGCTGTAAACAATGCATGGATGAATTCTACAAACACAATACGAAGCTCAAAATGGTAAAACCTGAAGGCACACATGCAGTAGGATTTCACTCATTTTAGGTTTGGAAACATGCAAAATGAAACTATTGTTTCATTTTGAGTGCTATATACAAATGGCAAAACTGCAAAGAAATATAGGGAAGTTGCATTATCACAACAAACTGGTTGCATATAGGAAGTCAGGCAGGGATGGAATGAGATTTGAAGGGACAGAGATGCTTAGTATTATGGGTATCAGTGTTCTTTCTCATGACTTAAGGGTTTTCATGAAATTTTTACCTTGGGCATATTTGTTAACGTAAAACATGTGTTACATATTTTCCCACCTATATGTAATATTTCAAAGTACATATTAGAATACTTTCTGAAGAATTTACAAGGGATTATGAAAACGTACAGTGAACGCTTAAATGTAAAAAATTATCTCAGGAAAAGAAACTGCCATTAATCCCCCTAAAAATAATTCCCTTGCTTTTAACACACTTAACCCATCATTCTTGCCACTTTCTGAAGCAGTTCTGGAAGTTCTCTTTTGTGAGTATCTATATAAGTTGTGATAAAAAAATTTTTTTGGTAGATGCTGCTGCTGGTGACGTTCAGCAGAAAGTCAGCTCACAAAATCATTAGAGTGTGTTCTCATCCACTTGATTCATCAGATTTGGCATCATGTGACTTCTGGCTCTTCCCCAAAGTGAAAAAGACTGTGAAAGGTAAGCATTTTGAATAAATTTGGGACGCCAAGCTACTCACAACAGCACAATTTATGACACTCATGAGGACCAGGGCTATAACTCAGCGGCACAGTGTCTACCTGGCAAGCACGAGGTCATGCGTTCAATCCCTGGTACCAAAAATAAATAAATAAAAAAAAAATAAAGGGACTCATGAAAAAAGGACTTCTAGAACAGCTTCAAAATGTAGCCTCAATGGTGGGATAAGTGTGCGGGAAGCAAGGGGGATATTGTGAAGGGATTAATTCTAATGTAACTTTTTTTTTTTTCAGCACCGGGGATTGAATTCACAACCTCGCACCTGCCAGGGCAGGGGCTCTAATGTAACTTTTAACTATAATAAATTTTTTAAAATTTTAAAATATTCATCATATTTTGGTCACATCTCATAAATTACATGAGTTATTTTTTTCAAAATAGTTATTTTTTTTTAAATCTTATTTTTATGCCTGAGGTCAACTGTCACTACATCTGTAATAGAGTGACCAGGATGAAATATTAGAATCTATCTGTTCACTTGATTCTGACACACACACACACACAAAAAAAAACAAAAAACAAAAAACATTTAAGGGTTGTGAACCAAAATAGTTCTCAGGATCTGGGCAATAACACAAATGAGTGAAGACGGCCCATTGTAAGACAGGACTGTTTAGCTATTATGGGAAACACATTTCATAACTTAGAATATTGTGCAGCCAATGAAACACTCAAATATACCCTTGAGTCAAATACAAGACAAATATTTTTGATTGTTTCAAAAATATAGCATCACTCAGGCTATTTTGCATAACCATCCCAATACTGGAACCATTATTTATTACATGTTTATCACCCTATAATAATATGCACTTATATTTCTGAAAATGTATCTTCATCCATTCAAAAGTTTACCAGGAGGATTGGGGATATGGCTCAGTAGTAGAGTTTTGCTCAAAATGCACAGTGGTCTAGATACAATCTGCAGTACTGCAATCAATCAACCAATCCATCAATCAACAACCAGGAGCATGCTAGGCGAGGTGGTGCTGCCTGTAATCCCAGCACTGGAGGCTGAAGCAGGAGGATTGCTGTGAGTTCAAGGTCAGGCTGGGCTAAATATTGAGCTTAAGGCCAGTTAGACCTTGTTTCAAAAACAAAACAAAACAAAACAAAACAAACAAAAAAGCAGCCAGGAACATTATCTAGACTATCACCATCTTTCCTATCTCCCTGAAAAAAGGAGAAAAGGGCAATGCAGGGCAGATTAATACAAAAATGCTGAAAGTTGATTTTGTGAGAAGTTAGGTTAATAAGTAAGACTATTGGGTTTATTGTTGCTCAGAATTTCCCCCAAATGTTCTGCAAACTCAGTTTGGTCTTACTAAGGCAAGTATGTCAATAAAAGGATGTATCTAAACTTTCTTCAATTATATTCATTCAATCTAAGAAATGGTTTACAAGATACAAGGAGAGTTTTAAATAATACTTTTCTAACTATTTACATTCTTTGTTTATTCCTACTACTGTTGCTAGTCTTTCTCAGATTGTATTTTGCTGGACAATGATGGACAAAACTCCTAAGGTTGCATCAACAGAGATCTAAAGTTAGATTGCCTCTCACAGCATTATCAAGTGACCAACTATGAAGGCGCCCCTAGTGGAGTCATTTGCAACTGACATTGCATTTGTATCTTGTGGAATCCATGAAGTGGTGTTAGGAAGTACCAGTGTGGTCTGAGGGCCGTGGTGTTTGGATGAAAATATTAATGTTGAGTAGGGAGCTGCTATAATCTAATGATTCTATTTGTAATTCAGGGGCGAGCTATCCAAGAGTAACTCTAAAGCTATTTTAAAAAACCTATCTGTTTCTTAGACTTCCTATTTACATCTTTCTGCTTTTTATTTCATTTTTTTTTATTTTTCATTTTAAAACCTCTTTCTAATACAACAAAACTGCATTAAAGATTATAGTTGCCTTTGGTGATTTATTAGTATTTCATGTAGTAGTTTTTAAATCTTTTTAAAAGTTATTTCTTGACCATCTCTGCTGCTGTGACCTAGATGAACAGTGTCCAGAGCGGCCGCTCCCATTACCATCACTGCTGCTGAGATCCAGGTAAACTGTACTGGAAGGCCCAGAGAGTGGCGCCTCCCCTCACTGCTGCCATGACTGACGTAAACAGTTTGGGAAGGCCCAGCGACCCGAGGGAATGACAGTGACACAGTAGGGTCCCAACTAGGGCACACAGAATGGACAGGTGGGACTAGTGGTGTGAAAAGTATGAAGCAACAATAACAATACCAGCCAACAAGTGGTAAATTGAGTGAACCAGTGTTGCGCTTGAGGACAAAGACATGTGGAATAGAAGCAGGTGGGTGGGGCTGTCCCTGTTTCCTCCCTTTCTCTGTATCTCTCTCTTTGTCTATTGTTTATTGTTTTCTGGTTTTTTTCTTTTTCTTTTTTTATATTTCTTTTCCTTTCCTTTTCTTTTTTCCCTCTCTTTTCTAAATGTCCAGGGAGAACTCCAACCACAGAAAACTAATCCCATCCCCAAACCCAGAGACCAAGTTCAGAAAATTCCTTACTTACTCTCTCATTCTTTCCCTTCTTACCTTTCCTCTAGTTTCTCAAAGTTTGTGATCAACCTTTTTCTGCCCACCTTGCTTCTACTGTCTTTTCAGGTATCTTTGTTTTAACCACTATCATTCTTAAATCTCCCTGTGACAGGGTAAGACTACTCTACCATTGGAAAATACTTTGAATACAAGCTCCCAGTTTGCAATCGGTTCTGTTATATAATTGTAGATTTTGTTACTATGGTGTAAGGTACAAAATTAATATCTACCACGGTTTGTCAGTTTCTAAACTGTGCTAGGCACTATCATTATTGCTAATTATACTACTTTAGATAGGATGTCATATCTGTTGTAATCAGTTGTTCTCCCTTCTGTAACAATACTGGAAAACTCTGGGGAAACAACCTCACCACAACCCAACACCAAAGAACTGGTGACCGAGCCAAACAGATATCAGAATCACACTCTGAGTTAACTGGGAAGGTAAGACCTTGGAACAGGCAGAAGCCAAGAAACTTCTGCACACAGAAGACGTCCCTGAGGAGCAGTCTTTTCCTAGAGAGAACTTGAACTAGTGATACAGATACCAACACAAAAACTTACAAGAATCAACAGAGAAAACAAAATAAAAATTTTGAAATAGAAAATGACAAAATGTAGAAGCAGGATGCAATCTCAGACCTCCAGCTCACCCAGACCAAGTCCAAGAGACAATGAGAAGAGGAAAATGGAAGACACACACTTGAAATTTCCGAAATGATACCAACTGAAGCAAAGAAACAAATCTATGAGGTTATAGAGGAAATCAGAGCAGAAACAATCTCCCAGGTAAAAAACGACAACATTTACAAAGGAATTGCTCTGCAAATGTAGAGTAGACATAGATGAAAAAAATAGATGATGAAAGGAAAAAGATGGTAACCATGAATGATCAATATAGGAAAGAAGCACAATGTAAGAAATAGATTTAAACATATATGCAGGATATTAGAAGTTCCATTGAAAGCAGGTAAACCACTTGAATGAAACTGAAGATAAACTTTCGGACCTTGAAGACAGGACTGAGACAGCAAATGGGAAAGGAAAGATCTTTTAAAAAACCAAGGGATCAAGAAATAACAATTTAAACAGCTGAAAGATGATACCTAAATAAATAACTAAATGAATAAATAACTGATAGGTGTCAATGAAAAATAAGAGTCAACACAAATGACTAAAAAAGACTATTTGTAGAAATAATAGCAGAAAGTTTCCCAAACATGAGAACAGAATCTGATTTGCAGATAAGTGAGGCACATAGAACTACAGTTAGCCACAAGTAAAATAAATCTACAAGCAGAATATATAATAATCAAGATCCTAGAAATTCAGCACAAGAACAGAATATTGACAGCTGTTAGAGAAAATAAACATATCACCTATAAAGAAAAACCCATCAAAATCACAGCAGACTACTTAACACCATTCCTCATATCAAGAAGAGCTTGGCATAAAGTATTTCAAGTCCTGAAAATAAACAAGTTCCAATCCAGATTGATGTAACCTGTAAAACTATCTTTGAAAATTAATGGAGAAATAAGATACTTCCATGACAAAGAACAACTGAAGAAATTCATGACCACCAAACCAACCTTACAAAGAGTACTGAAAGTTATTCTAGACAGAAATAAAAATGATCACAATTTCAAGAACACACTCAAAAGAAACCACCTTACAGGGTAAGCAAGTAAACACCGGAAAAAATCAGGGAAGCGACAGTGAAAAAATAACATGACAAAGATAAATCAGTATATATCAGTTATATCCATCAATGTAGATGCTCTCAATTCATCAAGAAAAAGAAACAGATTAGCAGAATGGATCAAGAAACAACATCCAACCACATGCTATACACGAGAAACACATTTAACTAAAAACAAAAATTCATAAACTGTAAGTCAAAGGATGGAGAACAATTCTTCATGCAACAGGAACCCAGAAAAAAGCAAAGATACCTATTCTGTTGGCAAACAATGTGAACTTCAGACCAAGAATCATCAAAAGACATAAAGAAGGTCACTATATACTTGTTAGTGGAAAACTTGAAGAGTAAGTGATAATAATCATTAATATATATGCACCATATATGGGAGTACCCAACTTTGTAAGACAAATCTTAATAGACATGAAAAGTCAAATAAGCAATAACACAGTTATAATGGGGAAACTTAACACCCCATTGTCACAAAGAGATGGATCAACTAGATAAAAAAATCAACAAAAAAATAACAGAACTGAGCCAAATCTGTGAACAAATAGACTTAGTAGACGTTTACAGGGTATTCTACCCAACAACATCAGAATATACATTCTTCTCAGTTGCACATGGGACATTCTAAAAATAGACCATATACTAGCTCATAGAATATGCTGAAGAAAATGTAAAGGAACTGAAATTATCCCATGTATATTATCTGACCATAGTGCACTGAAATTGAAAATTAATGTAAAAAAACTGCAAAAGTTCCATAAACAGATGGGAATTAAATAGCAACTCCTGACCAATCAATGGATCACAGATGAAGTTAAAGAAGAAATTAAACAATATCTACAATCAAACCAAAATGCAGATATGACATATTAGAACCTGTGGGATGCATTGAAAGCAGTTCTAAGAGAGAAATTTATAGTGGTGAATTCTCATGTCAGGAAAACGGAATGAGTACAAACAAACAACCTAATATTGCACCTTGAACTTCTAGAAAAAGAAGAGCAAGTCAAAGACCATATAAAGGAGGAAATTATAAATATCAGTGGAGAAATTAACACAAATGAGACTAAGGAAACAGTGCAAAGAATTGATGAATCAGATATGGGTCTTTGAAAGAATAAATAAAATTGATAATCCTTTAACCAACTTTGTCAAATAAAGGAATGTAAAAAGCGCAAATTGAGGGATAAAAGGGTGAAATCACTACAGATGCTGTGGGAATTCAGATTATCAGTACCTACTTCAAAAAACTTTACTTGCATAAGATAGAAAATATAGAAGAAAAGGGCAGATTCCCAGAAATGTATGAATTACAAAAGCTGGATCAAGAAGACATAAAAATTCCAAATAACTCACTATCAGTTAATGAAATTGAAAATTTAATTAGAACCTTACCAACAAAGAAAAACCCAGGTCCTGATGGATTCATGACTGAATTCTACAAGAAATTTACAGAAGATGTAAAGTCAATACTCCTCTTCTCTTTAATGAAATTGAAAGGGAAGCAATTTTACCTAACTAATTCCTGGAGGCAAGTATTTTCCTGATACCAAGACCAAAGAAAGACCCAACCAAAAAAGAGAACTACAAGCCAATCTCCCTATTGAACATAGATGAAAAAATCCTCAATAAAATACTAGCAAACAGAATGCAACAAATCATCAGGAAGATTATACAACATAAACAACTGGGATTCATCTCTGGAATGCAGGAATGATTCAACATACACAAATCAATAAACATAATATACACTATAGCAACAGAACCAAAGATAAGAATCAGATGATCATCTCAATAGATGCAGAGAAAGCTTTTAATAAAGTCCAACAGTTACTTATGAAAAAACCCTACAGAAAATCAGAATAGATGTTCTTTACCTCAATCTGATAAAAACCATCTATGACAAACATCCCATATTATACTAAATGGCCCCAAACTCAAAGCTTTCACCCTAAAATCAGGAACAAGACAAGGATATCCACTACCACCATCCTATTCAATATAGTTCTGCCAACAGTAGCCAGAGCATTTAGACAAGAGAGAAAAATAAAAGGAATGGAATACGAAAGCAAGAAGAGAAATTATCATTACTTGCAGATGATGTGATACTCTACGTAGAAGACCACAAATCTCCACCAAAATCTTCCAGATTTAACAACCAAATTCAGCAGTGTACCTGGATACAAAGTCAACACTCAAAAATCGATTGCATTCTTGTACAACAACAAACTCTAAGAGAGAAATTAGGGAAACCATACTCTTTGTAATAACATCCAAAAAATGAAATACTTAGTAATCAATCTAACAAAGGAAACAAAATTATAGTACTCTAAAAAAGGAAATCAAAGAAGACATCAGAAAGCAGAAAGATATCCCTTGCTCATGGATAGGAAGAGCCATCATTGTGAAAATGATCATACTCCCAAAATTGTCATAAATATGTACTGCAATCCTGATCAAAATATCATGAGCATACCCCACAGATCTAGAGAAAACATTCGTAAAATTCATCTGGAAACAGAAGAGACCTATAATAGCAAAGACAATCCTGCACAACAAAGGCAAGGCGGGAGACATCACAACTCCTGACTTGAAATTACACTACAAAGCTACTGTGATAAAATCAGCATGGTACTGGCAAAAATAGACCTGAGGATTAGTGAAACAGATTAGAAGATGTAGACACTACTACAAACACACTCAGACACTTTATCTCTGAAAAAGGGGCCAAACACGTTCACTGGAAGAAAGATAGCCTCTTTAATAAATGGTGCTGGAAAAACTGGCTTTCCACATGCCAAAGACTGAAATTAGATCCATGCCTATGCATTGCAATAAAGTCAAAATGGATCAAAGATCTAAATAAGAAAACAGAAACACTAAATCTTTTGGAAGACAAAGTAGGTAGAACTCTTGAAGACACAGGGGTAGGTAGAGACTTCATGAACAAAACACAAACTGCACCGGAAGTATGTCAATTAATCAATGACTGAGATCTCATCTTATTAAAAAGTTTTTGCACTGCAAAAGAAATCACCAACAGATTGGAAAGAAAACCCACAAAGTGGGAAAACACTTTATCCAACTGTCCCTCAGACAATGACTTCTATATAGAACATATAAAGAATTCATAAAAATGAGGCCTCCCAAATTCAATTACCCAATCCAAAAATGGGGATCTGAGATGAATACATACTTCGCAGATGAAGAAACACAAATTCCAAATAAATATATGAAAAAATGTTCAATATCATTGCTAATTTGAGAAATGCAAGTTAAAACAAAACTGAGATTCCATCTCACCCCAGAAAGAATAACTATCATCCAGCAATCAACCAATAACAAATGCTTATGGAACTATGGGGAAAAAGGAACACTTCTCCACTGTTGGTGGGAATGTAGACTGGTACAAACACTGTGAAAAACAGTGTGGAAATGCCTCAAAAACCTAGGGCTAGAGGTCCCAACCTACCTATTCCCCTTGTAGGTATTTTCCCAGAAGAATTAAAAACATCATACCACAGCTATCTATGTGCATTCATGTTTATAGCAGCACAATGTATAATAGCTAAATCTTGGAGTCACGGAATGGACAAAAAAGATATGGTATTTTTATACATTGGAGTACTACTCAGCCATAAAGAAGGATAAACTAGAGGCTTTTTATAGGTAAATGGATGCAACTTGAGACCATACAGATAAAAGGACAATTTCCTACATATAGCAGTAATACTAGACAGACAATCATCATTTTGGCATTGATTCTCAAAGCCTGTGTTCTCAAAGAAGGCCAGATGACAACCACACACACAATACTTTTAAAGAAAAACATGACCTAAATTTAGGGGTTCTTAAATTTTTCTAACAGAAAGTAAACAAATTTCCCCTTTCTTGTGGGGAGAATTTTCTCTCTTAGTTTTCCAATGCTCTTTACTATTCAATTATCCTTGAATATATATCCCAGGACAAAGACAGCCAACACCTCTGGTCCCAGTACATGAGAAACATGAAAGACCTATGGATAATTGTCAAACAACAATATTCTTTAAATTCTACATCTTCTTGGAAATTATTGGGAAATTTATCATAATTATGCTAAAGTTTTAACTGGTTCTCCCTTTAGTGGTTGTGAATTTTTCTCCTTTCACATGCAGTATAATTGAACATCTTTGTGACTTTTCTATAAAGCAGTGGAAACTTCTACTGCCCAACTTTAGAGTAGTTGTCAAAATAGTGTGGGCCCACAACTGACTGCTGGATTGTAAAGAAGTTCTTCACAAAAGAGTTAACAACAGCCAAGACACAATGCTATAACAACATTCTTTGAACATTTATACCAGGACTTGTCCTTTAACCAGATTTTCTAGTTATCGTCTTTAACAGACAAATTGAAGATCACTTATTGACTATTGACCACACAATTTGGTCCAAAGATTCATTATGAATTCCCTTGGGTTGCCTTCAAATACTGTTAATTGGTCCACCAAATCCTCATTCTTTCTTTCAGAAGTCATAGTCTTACTACCACCCAATTCTTATTGAGAAGGCTGTCAAGAACTAGATAAGTGCCTGAGAGTGTATTCGTTTTGCAAGCAATTAAGTTACCCTGTTACCATTTCATAGATGCTGGAAGAAGATGCAAAACTCCTTTGTCATAGACAAGGACAGTTTAGAATCCATGGCAACAGCAGTAGACAAACGACCATATTTTCTCACTGGTCTTCCAAGCCCATTTTCCCAGTGGGTGATGTGGGAATCCAGATGATACTTGGACACAAAGTTGGTCATGTTACAGAAGAGAAACCTTGAGATTAGGGAAACTCAATTTTTTATTCTTGATAGTGAGCAAATTTCCCTGATCTTTTTCCTAGAAGGAAATGTTAAGTGTTAGTCACTTTTCTGTTGTTGTGACGAAATAACACCAGAGATAAAGAAAGAGAAGTTTATTTTGGTACAGAGTTTTCAGTTCATGTTCACTTGCTTTCCTTGCTGTTGGCCTGTGGGAGCATCTGGTAAAGCAAAGCTGTGTACCACATGATGGCCTCGAAGTAATGATAGTATGGGCCAGACTCCCAATAAACCCTTCAATGACCTACCCTTCTTCCAGTAGGCTTCCCTCCTAAGTGTCCCACCATCTCCCAACAGCATCGCAGGCTGGTGACAAAGCTTTTAGCATATGTGTCTTTGGGGACATTTAAAATAATAAGGTTATCTTTATTATACTGGTCAATAAACAAACCTACGTTTCTTGTGAGTGGAGACAATATCTCTAACTCCCATAGCTCTGCCATATAAATAACCTTGAAAAGATAATTAGGAACAAAAACAGCCGGTATCTCTGCTCATTAAACATACATAGATCCAAGAGACCCATGATGAAGTGTCTCCCAATAAGCATTCCTGTAGCAAATCAATTTCACATGAATCTCTGTCTCCAGTTCTGTTTTTTTTTTTTTTTTTTTCTGGAATTCAACACAGTGAAAACAAAAAGGAAATGCGAGAGGTTATATTTTAAAACCACAATAATAATGATTATTACTAGACATTGTTTAATTTTATAGATTATTAAAGCTGACTAACAGCGAGAAGGCATTTCTAATGGCCACATGTATTTGGTTTCTTTCCTAGAGCTGTATTTGATAAGTTCCTGCTATTGAGAGAAAATGAGTATTTACCAAGAAAGTAATGTCAATAGAAATGCTCCCAAATGGAAACATCCAGATTAAGTGTTTAAATCAACTAATTTTGCAAACTACATCATTAGCAAAAATTACCTAAATCTCTCCCTATATTTTTCTTTTTAGTCTAATTTATTACATTTTCCCTTCATCTTCCCCTCTTTTTTTCCCCTTTCTCTTTCCTTCCTTTTCTCTCCATCTCTCTCATCTTTATCATGCAGGCTTACAGACATTTCTTGTTTAAAAAATTGTTATTTTCCTATCAAAAGCAACTGTGTAGCATAGAAAAGAGAATTCTGAGTTCCATGAATAAATGGAAGTGAACTGTACAAGACTCTATAGAGATACTTATGCAGGTCACAGAGATACGCATGCATCTGCATGTTGAACACAAGTGGATGCTATGCATGCATATTGTAAAGTAAATTCAGTGGTACATTTGGATTTTCATGCATATTTCCACTGTTGGATGCAAGCAGTTACTATTGTAGAAGTTTAAATGGCTACCATTTGTCACAGGGCTCTATTAATCAGCATAATAGCTGTCTCTACTCATTGAGCACCCAGGAAATAGAATGTGTAATGTGGTCAATCCAGAAACACTTGCATGGTCATTAACTATTTTTCTATAAAAAACAGAGTTCACATTATAAACCAGTGGCTATACAAGTGGCTCAAAAATGGCCAGTTGTCAAGACTTCAATATAGAAAGAGTAGGAAGGAAGAATAGAAACGTTTGAGGAAATTCTACAGACAGCAGCTGTCTCTTTTCTCACACCAGCCTCATAAAAGTCATGTTCTAGATACATTGCTTGAAAAAAGGAAGTGATCTCAAAAATATTAATTAACCTGTCAAAGGTCTCAGCGTTCAGGAAGTGACAGAGTAGGGACACAAACCCAGGTCTGATCCATTCTCAGTTTTCTTATCAACCAACAGCACTGACTTTAAACTCCGAATGATTACTCCACCTAAATAGACACAATTTGATTTTTATCTCTACCCAGTAGATTTGCAACTAAACTAAGTCTCTTGCTTTTAAAAATGCTTTGGCTTTATCTTAGACCAATTAAATTTCCCTTCTGGAGGAGGAACACAAATGCTACCCTTAAAGTTAGTTCTGCAGATGATGCTAATATGCAGATTTGAAAACCTCCAGTGTAACTCAGCTGATTCCTTTTTCAGTGTCTCTTGGATGCTCCTCCAACTCAGACAGGGCCACTGCTCGAAGCCTTTTTCTTTTTTCAGAATCACCAGCAGCGTCAGTCTATCAGTCTCAACATTTTAGGATCATTGTTCTCCTTCACAGTCATTAGGGAGAGAAGCCTTTAATTTATCTACTTGCGTGGTTGCTACTAAAGGAAAGATAAATCTCTTCTTAGTACCTCCTGCTTATGCTCCAGGTGATCGCCACTTCTGCTGCCCTCCTCTCTGCTCTCCTCACATCAAGCCCTGGTCCCGTCTCTTCCTTATGTGGAATAAGAACAGAAAAGGAGACGTAGCATTGACTATGTGTTTCTAAGACTGGCATCAATTTACTCTGGAAAGTACTGTTTTTTTTCTTGAGTTTTTTTTTTTTTTTTTTTTCTTGCGGCACTGGGGACTGAACTCACAACCTCCCACCTGCCAGGGCAGGCGCTTAAGCCACTAAGCCAAACTCCCAGCTCTGGTTTTTTAAGGCAGGGTCATACTGTGTAGCCCAGGCCGGCCTTGCGCTCGCGTTGTAGCCCAAACCGGCCTTGAACTCACAACGCTCCTCCTACCTCAGCCTCCCGAGTGCTGGGATTAAAGGCGTGTGCCACCACGCCCAGCTTCTTCTTGAGTTTTTAATGGTTCCCTGGCAAAGTTTCTTTAAAACATTGCCTTAACATTAATAAAATTCTGAGTTAAGTAGACTTTATATTTATAGCTTTTACATGCCTAACTATAAATCAATTATGATAAAAGTTGATTTGTCCTAGTATATTTTTGCCCATTTGAATATCTACATTTTTAGAGAGATGTACTAGTTAGTTATACATATGTCAACTATCCATGAAGTGGTGCTTAATTATTATGAATGATAAATTCATAAAGAATTGCATAACATATATCATAGTGTTCTTTAATTTAGAAATACTATTTTTTCATTCTTATAGCTCCTGGAAACATTTATTTAAGCTCTTTACATAAATCTTACTATTAGTTTGTCTTTAGTAAAGACAACTTAGAATTCTCAAATACATTCTTCTAGAGTACATCATTTTAAATTTATGTAATTTTTGGTGACAAGGAATTCACATTTGATGGTCTTATTGAAATTTACATGTCAAGCTATTTGTGCACATTTATATGTTTAGTCAGCAAATAATACTGAGCCTGTCTTGTGGGCTTGTGTTTTGTTTTGGATCTGAGATACCTCAAAAGCTCGTGTGTTAAAGGCATGGTCCCCAGAGCAGCAGTGTCAGAAGTGGTGCTTTTGATAAATGATTGGCTCATGAGGGCTCTGATTTCATCTGTGGATTCATCCATTGATGGGTTCACAGTTCAATGGGCTCCTGGGAGGTGGTGAGAGTTCAGGTGGTGGGCCCAGCTGGGAAGGGTATATCTTGTCCTTGATTCCTTCTGGCTCTTCACAGCTTTCCACCATGATTTTTCTGCTTCAGCTTTACCATAGCCCACAAACAATGGAACCAACTGACTGGAAACCTCTGAAACCATGATACAAAACAAATTATAATTTTTTTCTTTAATTTTTTTTCTCAGTTGTTTTGTCATAGTAGCAGAAAGCTGACTGTCATAGCTGGGTACTGTGTTCCCTTGTAGGTCTCTAATCTAAGTTCTAAGTTCTCATGTAGTGCTGGAGGTATAACGGTAACCTCATGGAATATAAATTCTGATTGACTTATGTTCTACAGGTAGAATATACATAAAAATACTGATCAGATGCATTCTGTGAAGTGGCATGTTTCAAGCAAAGGAGGAGAAAATGAAGACTAATGTTGAGGAGTGAGATTCTTAAAGGGAAGTTCTCTTTTAGCATTACATTAATCATGTACTTTATTCTCTGTATTCTGATGATTTGACCCCCGGGGTCCTGCTAACCTCACAGAAATGGCCTCTATCAGGACTAACCGAGTCCTAAGTACAATGAGCAACTGTCCTTTGAGTGTGCTTTTTGAATACAAGCCAAGCAATCCAGAGCCCGCTCTCTACCCACCTCATCTGTTGGCTTTCTCATTTCAGGCCTTGTCTTTCTGCCTCAGTCACATCCTGGCCAAGTACCAGATCACAATCAATCATAAATTGCTTGCCCACCTGTGGAAACCATCACGGAGTCCCTTGTTCCCAGGTTCCCCTCACTGTGCTTCCCGATCCACCCTGGTGCTTTCCAACATGGCCCTATGTGTCACACATATTCCTCTTCTTGGCAATTGTAACAAATTATCTTTTCAGGAGCAGTTGTCTCCTGACCTGTTAGCTTTATGTCACCTCAAATTTTATACTGGTACATTTTATGTTAAAACAGAGGGGTGACAGTTGAGAAAAGGCCTGGTGAAATAAGGAGTGGAACAGGAGGGTACCTGGTGAAAGAATCTTCCATGCAAAGAGCTGCATGAGCTCTCAAGCTAAATGTTTGAGGAATATCAAGTTGACCATGGGTTATGTGGCCACAGCAGAGTGAGCACAAGGGACAGCACCAGACAATAAATCAGGAGGAAGAGGGTGGTGATGAGCTGGAAAGAGGGCAGGCATTTGAAGTCCACTTGAGACTGCTAGGGAGTGGGTAGACCTCTATCAATGGGTCGAGGCAAGGAGAAAATTTAGATGCTGCATCACAGTTCTAGACAACAAGGAACTATCATCAAAGTCAGGGATTGGGACCACACAAAGAAGCACTCAAATCTCCCATGAGAATGACAAGGGAAATTTGTCTATCTTACGATGTTCCCTTACTATGATGGATTATTGCGTTGAATTATGAAAGAAGCACTGTGTTTCCTTCGATGGAGTATGCACACTTGACTTCCTAGGTTGTCCCCAGTCCTCATATCCTGTCATGCATTTTGAGTACACGAAGATACTTTTCCTCTTAGTTTCCTGAAGTAGGGGAAAAAGTAGGTCAAAGGCACTAGAGGAATAGTGCATAAAACAGTAGTCTTTGGCAAGGACTCATACATGTGTATTAAGTGCAATATTTATTGTGTGTGGTAGACACAATATTTAGTGTTTACATGTTGAGCATGAATTAATTATAAACTCTTTCTTGCCTATGCTATCACTGTGCTAGGCCTGAGGGAGGCTCAGAAGTATAGACTGGTATATGTTTCAAAGAGTAGTTGTCATGATAAATAAAAATAAAACTGTTACAGTTACTATATATAATGAGCCAAATTTTGTAATATAGATTACAACGTTTCTATAAAGTTAGAGGGAAGAGAGATCAGAAGAATTGGCATAATAACTGAAAAGCTTGATTTTAATTTTAACCTTAAAGAAAGCATGAGACTGAGATAGAAAGAGAGTAGAGACTTAATAAAAGAAAAAAAAACTGTGAAAGTGAAAGAAAAAAAGAAATTTTCTGTACAGTAGAATGTGCAGCCTGATTAGAAAGATGAGGTATGAGTAAAAATTACTAACTTTTGGGGATCTTGAAGATAAGATAAACAATACTTAGTGAAAAGTGGAGGAAATAGAGTGTCATTGGCTTTTTAACTTTTCTTCTGCAGTGATAGTGATGAAACCCAAGGCCCTGAATGTTCTAGGCAAGTGCTATCTTACTGAGCTATATTGCCAGCCTTCAGTGATCATTTCTGAACAAAGAAGTGGCATAATCACATCTTTTTTAATAATGAAGCTTAGTGGTTCAGGAATAAAATAGGAAAATCAAAGACACTAGTTGTGAGATATATTAATTTGCTAAGGCTGCTATAACAAAGTATCAGAAGCTGGGTGTCTTAAATAACACAACTGTATTGTCTCATGGTCCTAGGAGCTGGAAAATTACAACAAAGAAGGTGATGTGTTTCCTCTCCTGAAATCCCTGAGGAAGAATCTGTTTCATGACCCTCCTGGTTTTGGCAGCTACTGGCAGTCCTTGGCATTTTTGGCTTGCAGACATATCACTCTTGTCTCTGTATTTGGGTCACATAGTTTTCTTTCCCTATCTTTGTGTCTAACTTTCTTCTGGCACAGACATCAGTCACTGAATTAAAACCAACACTAATCTATGATCTCATCTTATCTTGACTGTGTCTATAATGATTCTGTTTCCAAATAAGATCTTATGTATAGATAAGAAGGGTTAAGGATTAAATGTGCCATGTTAGGGGACTCATACAGCATGAGATTTGGCAGTGACCCAGGCCTATAGTCTGAATCTTGTCACAACAATAGCTTACGTGGCACCCCTCATAGCAAATATGATGATATCTGGAGATGGGCCATAGGGAGGTGAGCAGGTGTAGGTGAACTCATATGAGCAGGGCCCTTAGGATTAACACTCTTCTAAAAAGACACGCTGCAGCCTTCTTATGCCCCTCAGTCCCTCAGTCTTTCTCTGTCATAGAAGGACACAAAGAAGAGTCTGAAAGGCAAGAAGAGACTTACTGAGGAGCCAAACCAGCCAGGACCTGCAATATGGGTTCCCCAGCTTCCAGAATGGTGAGAAATTATTTTCTGCTGTTTAAGCCATCCAGTCTATTGTATTTTCTTGCAGCAACCTGAGCTGACTAACACAACAGACATAAGGGGATTCATTTATTCAATGGTCACTAGTGCCTGCCCTGTGGCAAGCACAATGCCAGAAACTAGATGGCTCGGACCAGAATATTGCAATTGTTTTATTAATGCATTGAGAATCTGTGTGTATGCCTATTCCCCACTTCATTCCCAAAAGAATTTAAGTGTCTAAGATTATGAATGGGAGAATAAAAAGACATTTACAATAATTTGGAAGGATAAGAATTTTAAAACAACACTATATAACACCAGAGAAAGAAATTTGAAAAAGGTAGAAGCAATAGAAAATTGCCTGAGAAAATATGAAATACTCATATTAAATTAAGACATAAAAACTTGATTATAGCAATTACCATAAAGGAGATTGAAAAGGTGGTTAGAGAAATTCCATTAAAAAGGTACTGGAACCAGATGGGCACACAGATGAATTTTTTTTAACCATTAAAAAA
>RJWM01016908.1:0-44254 GCA_004363535.1 Dasyprocta punctata | reverse complement strand
AAAAAGTCAAAGTTTTAAAAGAACTAATAAAACAGAAACATCTGTAGTCAGAAAGAGAGGGGGCAGAGGGAGAGGAGGAGGAGGAGGAAAGAGATGGTCAGGGTTTGTCCAGTGTCTCCTCATGAATGGATTCAGCTAATGCGTCTGTGCCTGGAATAGTCACAATGGGTTCTGCTCAGGGCATCTCATCTGGGACACATTGACAGCAATTGTCCCTTGCTGGTGATGCTAATTCTGAGCAACTGTTCAAGGCACTGTAAAATCTCTCCACTGACTTTGGCTCTCTGAGCAGCACCATGGTGGTCGGCAAAAACAAGCACATTACTAAAGGTGGCAAAGAGGGTTCTAAGAAGAAAGTGGGTGATCCATTTTCTAAAAAAGACCGGCATGATGTGAAGGCACTGGCTATGTTCAACATAAGAAATAGTGGGAAAACTCCAGTTACTACAACTCAAGGAACCAATATCGCATCTGATGGGCTCAGAGGTCGTGTGTTTGACACGAGCCTTGCTGATCTGCAGAATGATGAAGCTGCCTTTGGAAAATTCGAGCTGATTCCTGAAGATGTTCAGGGCAAAAACTGCCTGACTTAACTTCTATGGCATGGAGCTCACCCGTGACAAAATGTATTCCATAGTCAAAAAATGGCAGACCATGATCCAAGCTCATGTTGATGTCAAGACTACCGATGATTATCTGCTTCGTTTGTTCTGGGTTGGCTTTACTAAAAAACGCAACTATCAGATACGGAAAACGTCTTATGCTCAGCACCAGCAGGTCTGCCAAATCCGGAAGAAGACGATGGAAGTCACGACCTGAGAGGTGCAGACAAATGACCTGAAGGAAGTGGTCAATAAACTGATTCCAGACGGCATTGGCAAAGACATAAAACACGCTTGCCGGTCCATTTATTGTCCTCATGATGTCTTGGTCAGAAAAGTAAAAATGCTGAAGAAGCCCAAGTTTGCACTGGGAAAACTCATGGAGCTTCGTGGCAAAGGTGGTAGCTCTGGAAAAGCTACTGGGGATGAGGCTAGAGCTAAAGCTGAACGAGCTGATGGATACGAACCACCAGTCCAAGAGTCTGTTTAAAATCCAGGTTTTTAATAGTGATAAATAAAATCCTATTTGTGACCAAAAAAAAAAAAAAAAGAAAAGAAAAGAAAGAAAGAACGAACGAAAAAAGGAAGAAAGAAAGAAAGAGAAAGAGACTAATTCCTTGCAACTGGTGGCCACTCTGTGGCAAGACGCTGTCCTCCCAGGAGAGTATCCCCTGGGTTCCCTATCCACTCTGAAGCTTCACCCAGGCTGCACCCAGGGTTCCCTCCCTCTGTGTGTACCCAGGCTCCCCACACACCCCGTGGAACCACCCTGCCCTCTCCCCAGTGTGGTTGATTGTGTGCATTGACTTATCTATCACTTCCTTCCTTTCTGGAATCATGTTTCAGGCTGGCCTTGTGCCTCCCTGCCCAGCTCTGGAATCCTTTTTTTGTTTTTTTGGTTTTTTGGTTTTTGGTTTTTGGTTTTGTTTTTGTTTTTGTTTTTGTTTTTTTTTTTGTACCGGGATTAAACTCACAACCTCGCACTTGCCAGGCAGGCACTTATGCCACTGAGCTAAATCCCCAGCCTTATTTTTTGAGACAGGGTCTCACTGTGCAGTTCAGCCTGTCCTTGAACTCACTTTGTAGCCCAGGCTGGTCTCAAACTCACAACGATTCTCCTGCCTCAGCCTCCGGAGTGCTGGGATTAAAAGCATGCGCCACCATGCCGGGCTCTTGGACTACTTTCTCTAAGGGGTCTTTGTTCCTTTTCAGGGACCACAAGAACAGAACTCAGGACCTGAGCATTAGGGTGCTCCCTGCTACCAGGGTGTCCTTGCTCCTGGGTTGTTTCAGCAGACAGAACTGGGAAATGTGTACGTGTAATCATGCACAACCACAAACACACACACACACACACACACACACACACACACACACGTGTCCAAACAGGCATTGCCTACCTGCACTTGAAGACATCCGCACACATGTATATATATTTTAGAAATCATGAGTTTACACTGACACTTCTCATTGCAATTTACTCCCATTCTATCTTGCTTTCCCTCATCCGTATTTATCTGCCTCTTCTCCCACAGTGAAAAAAAAAAACCCTGGCTCCCAGTAAACAGCAATATTCCGTCACTTGAGCCACCCTATCTCACACCTAAACTGGCATCAGATTTGCTCCCCTGGGCACTGCGTACAGAACCCCTCGCCCTTTCCCCCTGCTTCTGCCTCTCGGTCTGAAGTTTCACGGTCAAAACATCAATTATTTGGATTTTGTTCTTTGATCCCTCGTATGTGATTATGCTGTTCATTCGAAATTCAGTTGGGCACATTTACTTCAGTGTTTTACAAAGAATGGGAAAGAAGAATTCAACTTTTTGAATGTCCAGAAAATGTGCACGTGTCCCGAGGCAGACCTAAGAGGAAGGTTCTCCCCACAGAGCGGGCCCTCTGTCCCCCGCTCCATCCCCGCCCCTCCCAAGAAGCCAGCTTCCTTGATCGTTGGCTTCTGTTTCCTCTGCCTCTGTGTACCAAGGTGAGCAGACCTGGCTGCTCCCCCATTTCCCCTCTTTTCTTCCACAAAAAGCTGCCTCCCAGCTATACTCCTTTTGCTTTGCTTTTCCATATTTAAAACTGTCTCCCTGTCAGGGGGAGGAGGAGCTCTTCCCTGTCTTTTTACAGTCCTGCCTACTCTGGGGAGAGGAGAGAAGGGTGTCTACCCTCAGCACAGCTCTCTTGTAAGTGTCTTGCAAGTTTCTTATAAATTTCTTGTAAGTTACTCACCAGCCCTCCAGAGCTCAGCCTCACCCAAGACCAGGAGATGCACAAAAGAGCACTTTAACTGTAAAGACTTAGAACAGCCCAGTACAGCCACACTACCCATGAAATGGTGGAGGGTGAGTCAGTAACTCATGGTACAACATTCCGAAGTGGCCAAAATAGACAATACTATAAGTGAATTTAACCAGTAATCTGTTGCGCAGAAAGCATGAGTTGCAGGATGCAGACTTAAAAATTGACTCCTGAGAGCTGGGTGTGGTGGCGCACGCCTTTAATTCCAGCATGCGAGAGGCTGAGGCAAGAAGATTGTTGAGTTTGAGAGCAGCCTGGGCTACAAAGTGAGTTCAAGGCCAGGCTGAACTGCATTGTGAGACCCTGTCTCAAAAAAACAGGGCCGGGGTTTTAGCTCAGTGACATAAGCACCTGCCTGGCAGGCGTGAGGTTGTAAGTTCAATCCCCAGTACCAAAAAAAAAAAAATTTACTCCTGAGAAGAACAGTGGCAAATCACTTCATGCGTATACGCATGTGTGTTTGCTTGCTTGTTTGTATGTATGTATATGATGAATTTATTTTTCATACTCATCAGGGGTGATGAGCATAGGATTCAGGACTGTGGTGATTTCTGCAGGGGGCACAGAAAATGGGATGAGAAGGGTCAGTTACCATGTTCTGCTCCTTGGGGCTGGAGATAGGTAGGAGGGCAATGCGTACAGAAATAAAAGGAGGCCATGAACACAGCTGCAGGGCGTGTGCCCTGAACCAGGCAGACATACGCTCTTCCTAAAAAGGGGGAAGGGAGATACTGCAGCCTTTCCTTCTAGCGTGGGTTATAAAATATGTCAGCAATGATGGTTGGGGAAAGGTGACTTCACTCACGTGGCTTTTGATTCACAGAATTGCATGCAGCACTTCTCTGCTGCTGGCCCAGGGGTCCTCCCCGCCGTCCCCCACCTGGGATGGTACCCAGGAAGCAGGTGACAGGCAGGTAGGTGTCCCCAAGTGCAGGGCCCGCTTGCATGACAACACCCTAGTGTGGGTGGCACCAACAGGTCACAGGCTTCCTGCACATCTGTGCTGCTGCCTCCGCTATACACAGGCAGCAGGGACACATTGGCCCCGTAGTGCATTGGTGCAGGGGACGATCTGCAGCTCCAGGTCACCAGCTCACGCCTCTGGGTCACCGGTTTCCTCCATCCTCAGGACTGCGCTTTCAGCTGCACTTGCTCTGTCTGCCTGGAGCAATCTCGGGAAGGGACTACAGCTTGGTCTCCTCACCAAGGGCACGAGAGAGGGGCAGGCCCAAGGAAGTCAGTCTTGCTTTAATTAGTCATTCACTCAACAAACGTTGATGCACATTTGCTATGCTCTGCCCACCTTCAGCCTCCAACTCCAGATGTCCCAAGAAGTCCACTTTGGCCTCTGCCACCTGCCCCAACCCTCTCCTTGTGTTTAACAGACCTCAAGCGTCAAAAGAAAGAGGTGACCGCATGTAAATGTGTGAGTGTAGGGTGTGAATAAGGACGCATGAGCACCTGAATGTGTGTGTGAGAGAGAGCACAGACAGACAGATAGACAGAAACAGAGAGAGACAGAGATGTCCTCCCCCCGCCACCACCACCAAGCTGTTCACAACACACACTCTCCGGCTGCAGCTGCTATTGGTCTACCTGCTGTCAGGCTACTGCACAAGTCCTTGCCCCTCTGGTCTGGCTGAGTCTAGCCTCTCCTTGTCAATGGTCCCTAATCACCTTTGGAGTCCTGCACGTCCCTCACCCCTGTTTACCCTCAGAATTCTCCTTTATGGCCCTCTCACAGATCATCGCTGTCTGTTATGCCTCGACCCCATATCTCCTTGTGTTTTAGCTCTCCAAACTAAAGCTGCCATGATCTATTTGCTGGTGTCTCTTTTCTCTTCTTTGTCCCAGTGCGTTTGTTCCTTTTCTACTAGAAAGTAAGCTTCCCGAGGGCAGGATATTCTCTGCTTTGTCCATTGCCACATCTCCAGTGCTGGGTGCAGAGAGGCCCTCAATAAATACGGTTGAACACAAATAGATGCGTAGTGTTATTGAGAAACTAGCAAGCTGGTGGGTTTGGAATTAGCTCAGTTCATCAGCTTCTGGGATGTTTTTGAAAACCCCAGTAGCTCTAGAAACGATGTTACTGAAGCTGTGGGGAAGGAACATTCTATTACTTGGTAAATAACTTCCTCTCATTAAAGAAAAAAAAAATCCCTGCTCCCCCCCACCGCTAACCCCATAAGAATTTCATCCTTCTTTGGCCAAATTTTTCCGGGGAGTTCAAGCAACAGAATGTGCAAAGAGTCCTGGTTTTACTAGGTGCCTCTCTGGGCTGAGATTTTTCATGAGACACCATCATTCCTGGGGGCTTTTTATGCCTGGGCCCTGTCCCTGATGGCTTGGTTTTAGTAGATCTGGGATGAAGCCCAGAATCTGCATGTATAACAATCTCTCTGGTGAATAAGAAGCTGGTGGCTGTCACATACATCTTCTCAGAGACTGGAGTTTCTCACGGAGAAAGACAATCCAGTAGGGTGTGGCCAGCAAAGGCCTGATGTGAATTGAGTGGGTGGAGTGGGGGATCAGCCCAGCCAGGTGGCACTGGGCACACTGATGAGCCATGCCGGAAGGAGACAATTTGCAGGTTGAAAGGACAGACAGACACACAGCCAAGAAGCAATACAAAATCACCACCTGGATCCCAGGGGGAAGGCGAGAGCCAAGCATAAACCAAGGGATGCTTCTTAGAGAAACTGATGTATTCAAGGACTTCCAGTGTGCACAGGAATGTGATCTTCCCAGGCACTTGAGTGACAGGGAGACAGATTCCAGCTCACCATGTGACAGAATTTTATCACGGACCCACCCTGCAGTGACATTGGTTTCAGGATTTGCATGAAATGTGGGAGTCAACTGCACTGACCATCTTTTCTTCCCAGAGACAGCACTCCGAGGGGCTGCAGAGCAGACCAGTGGAAAGCAGCTCAGGTGGGCAATGCGGCTCCAAAAGGAACAGTTTCCATTACCGGAAGGGATTGCCCGGGATCGCTGCTTGGGAAGGCAGGATGGAAAACCATGAGCTTCATTCTTTCGTGGATGCAGATTTGGGCTGGAGCTGAACCACTGGACAAAGTAGTTAAGAGCAGTAGGGGGAAAGACAGATGAAAAGTACCACTGAGGCATGGCGAGAAGCTATCTGGAGCATTTACTGTGCCGGTGTGGGAGGAAGCATCCAACCAGCTTCGCTGAGCGCTGTGATGTTCACCAGTGCCTTCAGGAGCGAATCTGCTGGCGAGGAACACGATGAATGAGGTCTTGATTCCTCTTCAAACTGGACGTGAGACAAAAACCCAATTCTGCTTGCAGAAGAGCCCGAGATTGTTTCAGCGACGCTCAGAGCTCTTAGCAGGTGAAGCCTTGCTAGGTGCTTAGTAGATTCAATACAGTATTAGAACTTCACCAGAATCCCAGAAGATAGAAATTATCATCCTTCTCTTTCCAGGCAGGAAAACTGAGCCTTCAAACAGTGAAACAGCTGATGAAGCTGGGATGCTGGCCAGGTCTGTGATTTTAAATCCTACATCTCCGGGTGGCTGTGACTGTCCCTCTCCCTGGAATGTCCAGTCTGAAGCTGTTGACCCCCTGCCAGGTGAGCAGTCAGGACTCAGCCACTAGGATTTGGGCATGGGGGATAGTTATGTGTAAATATAGTGGCTGTGGACCTGCACGCTCCCTGAGGACGCACACACATGTTTTGCACGCTTGCAAAGGGACCAAGCCATCCCCACCCTCAAGTCCGCTGTGTCTTCCCCCTGCGCCCTGTGTGGCCTCAGGAGTCTGGCAGTGGGAAGACTGCACCTGCCTCCCCTGGTCTACAGATGCTGTCCATGCGCCCTGCAGGGTGTAAGGCATGGGGGATGCAGGAGGGGGCGAAAAGGAAAAGCTCCCTGCCCTGTGGAGGAGCCAGGCATGAATCAAATGATCATTCAGACAAATGCACAATTGCACTGCTACTCTCCCAGGAGGGAGACCCTGGGGGACCGGGACTGAGTGAGACTTGGGGACACACAAGCAAGGTGTGAGGGTGAGCAGGTGTGGGTCAATGGGAACAAGCGCTCAGGCAGAGGGGACCCCTGGGGGTGCGAGTGTGGCCCGGGCAGCCATGGCAGTGGCATGAGGCCTGAGGATAGCTGGGATAGGTGGGCAGAGAGACTGCAGCTGGGTGCACAGCAGTGACAGTGCCTGGGGAGAAACACAAAGCCATGGATGGATTGTAGCAGTGCCCAGACAAGTCACAACAGACTTCCACTGCAGAAAGGGACCTCTGGCGTTGGTGTGGGGAAGCCACGAGGGGGCGGAGGGAGACAGCCACGTGGTCCAGCACCGTCGCCATCCAGGCAACAATGGCAGAGGCCAAGGTCTTTCAGGAGTGGGTGTCAGGCTTCCCTCCCCTGTCCCCGGCCCTCCTTGGCTCCTCCCCATGCACTGAGGCTCAGGAAAGGGTGCTCAGTTTGCTGGCCAACCCGAGAACAAACCAGGCCCTTAGCAGGAGGAAGGCGTCCCTGTCTCTTTCCCTAAACATCACCTCCCATTTGGTTTTGCTCGGAGCTTTTGGGTGATGGTGAGGGAGTAGGGAAGAGGGAGGAAGGAGGCAAGTTCTCTAATTTCTAGGCCATTTTCCCACTTTTTGTGGGAAAGTGCCCTGCAGTTATCTGCAGGGATTGTGAGATTGCCTGGCAGAAACCCCAGCCAGGGCGCTTTGGGGAAAAGAAATGCATGATTCAGCCAGTGGGACGGAGCCAGCAAGGCTCCCAATTGATGAGGAGGGGAGAGGGAGGTTGGCGGGGGCAAGGGGCAGGGAGCAAAGGGCATGGATCTCACCAGCCACGGAGCCCTAGGGAGCCGGGCAGAGACAGAAAGGGGCACCGGGTGTGCCAAGCAGCAGGCCGGCTCCTGAGAGCGCCTTCTTGGAGGCCAAGCTGCCCGGCCAGGGAGCCAAAAAATAATAAGATAGGACCAAGTGGGTGACTGATTCAGCAATGGAGTTGCTCTTGGTCCAGGCCCAGCCTGGAAATTACAGGCCTGAGTTGTAGCTTCCGGGACAGCTACTGGAATCAGGGGCCTGCTGGTGACTGTGGTCAACAGCCACATGGCCCTGCCTCGCCTTCCCGGGCCATGGTCATCTCTGCCTGGAGGAGGGGCTGTTGCTCGTGGCCCAGGATGGAAAGCTGCTGCATGGAGGCCCGGCCAGGGTCAGGAGAACACTTCATCCACTCCCCTGTCCACAGGACAAGAGCCGCGAGTTCAGCATCTCCTCCGCTCACGACGTTGTGGAGACACAGGTTTGCGGGAGTGCTCTCCTGACACGAAGGGAGCAAGACATGGCCTTCTAATCTTAGCCTGCCCCTGCTGTGCGGCTTTGGAAAATTTGTTTCCTACCCTTTAAATGGAGACCATAGCATCTTCCCCAGGCTCACAAGACTTGTGATGGTCCAAGTTCAACAAGAAATGGAAACCGGATGTAACACCTGACCTCCATGCTCCCGTCCCCAGGATCTGACCTCACGCGCCTCTCTGACTTGTGCAAAAAGGGCCACCAGACCCTTCTTAGAGATGGGAAAGCGGGGTCTCATGGAGTTTAACCATTCTGACAAGATCAAAAGGATGGTGAGTGGTTGAGGCAGAGTCTGTCCCCCATCCACTGACCCCAAGGCCACCACCCTGAAGTGGGTGTCCTGTGTTGGGCTGTCCCCCGCCCTGAGGTGGCCATGGCCTGTCACAGTGAGGCGAAGAGGAGGTGGTCACAGCTCAAGTCTGCCCAAGGCTGCGTAGCTAGTGAGTCGTGAGGCTGGGACTGAAGCCCAAGTGTCTGATGCCAAAGCTCCCGCCGGAACTTGGAGCCAAAAGCATTGGATTGCTGACATGCTACCAGTCAGCAAGCATCACAGGCAGGGGCTTCCTAATAGCACCTGCTGGAATCTAGCGTGGCTCCCAGAGTATCAGAGGGGAGTTTTGCTGAATGAATATACGGGTGAGTGAACTTCACATTTCTGAACCTCAGTTTCCTCATCCAGAAAAGCAGGATAATACTCTCCATTAACCTGGCTAGCGACAGTCTATCAAAGAGGTTAAAACCATTAGCTGCATGAGATGATCACAGCTTAAATCCAGGCTCCCCAACCACATAATCTTGGATAAACCCCTTAACACTTTATAACTCAATTTTGTCATTATAAAATGTGGATAATGATAGGACCCACTTCCCTGGGCTCTCATAAGGGCTAAATGAGTTCACACGTATAACCCAAAGATGCCAAAATTATTATTGGCTTATAGGGTTATTGTGAAGGATGTGTGTAAATGCCAGTGCCAAAGATTCTAGGGACACTCTAGGAGGCTTAAGCAAGAATTTGCAAATTCAAGCCCAGACTAGGTAAATGAGTGACTTAGTGAGACCCTGTTTCAAAATAAAAAGTATAAAAAGGACTGAGAATATAGCTCAGGGCAAAGGCCCTGGGTTCAACCCCTGGTAGCGCAAAAATAAATAAATAAATAGTAAAACATCTCTTGGGGAACTGTGGAATGGGTGTTTGGACCTTGGTGATACCTCCAGCATCAGCTCCTTGAGATGGGAACTGCTGGTTTCCTGCCCAACAACTTTCTCTTTTTCTTCCAGTAGAAAATCCCAGTCATGCTGAGGCACTGGCGTCTCCCACAGACAACTCAATGTCATATGACCCCGGCCTCATTCATGAACAGGTTGTGGTTGGTCTAAGTCCATCATGGTAATGCTGTTCCCTTTGCCAGTGGCTGGAACAGGAGTGGGACCCAACTCTGCCCAGTGAAAGGTGAAGGCAGTCATGTTAGGGGAGTCTGAACAGTGTTCCGTTTTCCCCTCCGGATGTTGCCATAGCTGGATATGATGATGGAACATTAGCCACCATCTTGTCCCGACCTGAGGACCATGGCAGAAGTAGAAACAGAGGAGCCAGAGTCGTGATGAGCTCTGTTTGAGGTTCTTTCACCTCTGGACTTCTCCTTTGGTGAAGGGTAATGCATTCACTCATTATTTAAGGCCATTTGGGTCCAGTCCTCTGGTGCTCATAGACAAAGCATCGCAATGAATGCAATACCTGGCACCCGCATCCGCTTCCTATTGCGATCGATTGTTCTCGATCAATTTTCCTCTCAATTTCTCATCACATTTGAGTGCAGCCTTTAAAAAACTGTGTCCCTGTCTCTTTCTAGACTTGAAACTTGATGAGAAAAGGAAGAAAAGCAGTGTCTAGGACAGAGCATCTATTTAAAGTTTGCTGAGTAAAAATGATCAAGATGCAAGATGTGATAGATATGTGTACTAGTTCCCCAAGATGAGTGTAATTACCGTGTACACAAATGTATACTAAAAAAAAGTATTTGCTGAATAAATAAATGAACCAATATCCTGGTCCTTTGGCTATTAATTTTGAATTGGAAATTCTAGAAGATTCTCACTGAGCTTTATGAGATGTGATTAAAGGCCATGATGAGGAAATGGCATTGTCATATTTTGGGTTACATTTCCAACACTGGCAGCTTGAGTAATGTAGACAAATTCTTCCTCAAAGGAGAATTGGAAAAACTGGGCAAAATATTTTCCAAAAATCAACTTGAAAATATGGGAAAGTTATTAAGGTAGTAAAAAAAGTTCTGGGCTGAGCTCTGAAAGAAGAAAGTGCTAAAGAGGTGAGTCTGGCGTCTGGGGGTGCTTTTGCTCTGGATGCATTTGAAAAATCCAGAAGGATTAGATGCTATAAGATTATTAACTATGTTAAGAGGGTCTTAATGGCCTCTGAAATCCAGGAGAAGCAAATAACCCTCTCTGGAAGATGAATTTCAAGTTCTCAATTTATTTTCATGGACAATCTGCAATTACGATTATGTGTATGTGCAGAGATAACCAGTTGTATGAGGAAGCAGCACCCATGAGCCTGGGAAGAAACATTATATAATAGAAATGGAGCAGCTTAGGCAACCCAGCTGGTCAATGCAAACTTTAAAATAATGAAGTGTGCTATGTTGGAGGAAACTTTTAAAAATCAAGGATTATAATTCTACTTTTTTCAATTTTATTTTAAAGATAGTAAAATCCAACAAAACATAGCAGAACAAAGTCAATCAAAACAAAGCAGTAGAACTGGTATAGAACTTCAAAGCAAGATACTAGGAAAACAATAGGTACTATAGTATATCTTGTTATCTTCACAATAGTTGTCCATTCCATCAGGTATAGGAAAATCAAACCAAAAGCAAAACAGAATAAAACCAATCAAAACAGAATATTGAATAAAGCAAAAAAAAAAAAAATTAATCCGAAAAAAGCAAAACAATGAGAACAATATTGGGCCTTATAGACAAGACAGAAGGGAATCCCCCATGTTTGCTACACTGCTTACTGTCATCCTCCCAAGAGATGCTCAGACTGCTGGCCCCAGGCCTGCAAAATCAACCAAACAATACAAGCATTTAGTTGCTTTGTGTACCTTACTTGCTATCAACTTAACTGGTCCTCCAAACCAGCAGGTTGCTTATGGGGGAGGGGGTTCCTGATTCCCAGCCCGTGCACCAGAAGGCACACAGGAGGCGCAGATCTTTCTCTTCCTGCAGTCCGCACTACTTGCACCACTCACCAGGAAGGCAGGCTAGTTGTCTTCTGGTTGGATCCTCCCTGACCCAACGTGGCGGGTTCTCAGGGGGCATGGATCTTTCTCTTCCAAGGATTACAATTCTAACAGATAGCTATAAAGAAACAATTAGGAAATTTGTGAAGTGAAAAAAATCAAATAGCCAAAATCTAGAATTTATAGAATGATTTTGATTCAGATGAGGAAGGGGGGGATCCAAAATGAACCGTAGTAAAGAAAATTTGAAAAATGCAAAGAAAGGATAAGAAACTTGAAGAGGATAGTTAGAATTCTAACAAATGTTTAATTAGACTCTTAGTAGTAGGGGAAAGAAAACAGATACAACACTTGGAGAGATCATGAGGACAATTTCTAAAACTGACAAAAACCTTAAATTCCAAGGTAAATGAAGCCAAATTAATCTCATAAGAGTAAATAAACATCAATCCACAACATGGTAAAATATCTCAAAAAAATATCTTAGGCTGGGTGTGGTGGCATTCACCTGTAATCCCAGCACTCGGGAGGCTAAGGCAGGAACAATGCTTCGAGTTTGAGGTCAGCCTGAACTGCATAGTGAAAGCCTGTCTCAAAAACACAAATAAATAAAAATAAAAATCTTAAAACCAGGTACAGGGGAAAAAAGGCATTTTACTTTCAAAGGCACAACGATGAAACTGACGACTGACTTCCCTGCAGGAACAACAGAATCAGAAGAGGATGGAATGACAGGTTCAGTGTGCTAAGCAGGGGAAAAATAAGGCTAAGCAGGAGTGCTGTGCCCAGAGAAAACATCTTTTCAGAATAAAAGTAAAATAGTGACTTTTCATATAAACAAAAAAATGAGAAAATTTCACACTGTAAAATCCAGTCCCAAAGGAATCATAAACAGCATTCTTCCTGACAGAAGCAAAATGATACCATATGGAAAGTCAAAGAATCAGAAAAAGAAATAAAGTTTTTAAATATGTGGATAAATCTAAATATTGATTGTCTACAAAAATTGTCTCATAATGTTGAAAATATAAAGAGAATAAGCAAAAACAATCGTATCTGAAACAGGAGGGTAGCAGTCACCACGCAGATGGTTGGTAGCCTCTGTGTTGCCTGAGGGGAAACAAAAGCACTTAATATTTTAAAAAAAGAGCACCTAATATTAGAGTTTTACAAATCAAAGATGTAGCTGGAATCTGTAGAAAATCATCCAAGGTAGACCCACCTCATTTCGTGTTTTTGCTGTATAAAAATCCCTAGAAAAGGCAGGGTCCTTGACAACCCAGATGGGATCCCTTCCATCTCTCACTTAGACAGCTTTCTTTCTCTCAATAAATATATTCTGCTCTTTAAAAAAAAGAAAATCATTAAAGGGCAGCAGGTGGGTTTATTACTTCCAACTTAACAGGGGAAAGTAGGATAAATGCAAATAATTTGCCCAAAAGAAACAAAGAAGAAAGAACATACTTGCAAATCTGGCAGAGCAAATAGAAAGTAGTAAGACAGTAGCTTTAAATCAAGCATAAGGGTAATTAAATTAAGTGTAAATATACTAAGTGTGCCCCTTAAAAAGCAAACTTCAATATAGTGAATTTAAAGCAGTTGAATGCTACTTACATGGGTATATCTAAAACCCAGAGATACACAAAAAGTGAAAAGAAAGAATAGCAAATGAGAGTCCATGCATACATTAACCAAAAAAAAACCCCAGTGAAACTGTGTTAATAGCACACAAAGTGGATTTCAAGGCAAAAGGTATTACTAAAGAAGTAAATAAAAGATTCAAGTCACTAAGAAGGTGTGACGATCCTAAATTTGTATGCACCTAACAACTTAGCCTCGAAAATCTACAAAGCAAAAAGGCACAAAACTGTAAGGACAGCTACAATTCTACAATCTTTGTGGAAGATTATTTTTTGTTTTTGTTTCATATAAGCAATGGCACTGAGTTAATACCTGCCCAAAACCTTTCCAAACACTTCATGTGTGTTTTCTCACTTACCCTTCACAATACTTACCTGAGGTAGGTACTCTCACTTGCTAAGTGAGAATTCTGAAACACCAAGAGCATCAGTAACTTGGCCAAAGTCACCCCAGTGTGAGGGCTGAAATTTGAAACCAAGCATTCCTCCCAGAAATAAAGCTTTACTGGCTCTCTGGGTGTCCCTTTCTTCAGTCAAGTTGACACCTAAAATTAACCATCACAGATGTATAGGACAGAGTCTAGAAAAGTTCAATGTAGCAAAGGAAGTGAGGAAAGGATAAAGGGAGAAGACAAGGAAAGGCAAGAAAGAAGAAAGAAAGAAAGAAGAAAGAAAGAAAGAAAGAAAGAAAGAAAGAAAGAAAGAAAGAAAGAGAAAGAAAGAAAGAGAAAGAAAGAAAGAAAGAAAGAAAGAAAGAAAGAAAGAAAGAAAGAAAAAGAAAGAAAGAGAGACCATTATATTCAAAGCCTTTTACTGAATCATAATAGGAGATAGTAACACAAACTCTCTTGGTCACTGAAAACACTCAGGCAAAACTCCATCAGGGCAAATTGGGGCATAGCCATACTATTCTCTATTACAGTAAACTCAAGTTTTACGACACAGTTAAGTCCAATAATGAATGGTCGTGAGGCTGAAATGAGATCACGCTTATTCATAAACCGGAAGCTGATGTTCAAACATTAGGTTCTATTGTTTAACACTTGGTCTGTTATTTTTAAGTGATTTTTAGGTGGTTTTATAAGTTTGTAATCTGCTTTTGTTGTAATCCCTTTTGGATTTCCATGACAAAAAGTTAGAGTACAAAGAATCAATAAATTGTGTTATAGTTGTCAAGCATAAAATGTTCATGTAAACAGAATCTGAGCTAAACATGGTAAAAGGTCACACACTGATGGGCCTTTGGCATTTTCCCAGCCTATACAGTGCAATTCAGGCTCCCGGATGTCGATACAGACTCGCTGGGGATGGAAGGCCCAGAGAGCTAGCGTGGGACCCGGTGCAGTCCCTGGCCTTCCCATGCCCGTTCTACACTGCCCCTTCGCCCTCAGGGGCTGCAGAGAGGTTATTGGAGCCCTCACTGGGAAGGCACTTTAAATCCTACATGGAGCTAAATAAACATCAGGCATTGTTAAAGATCTCAAACGATGAGAGTAGCTTGACTGATCTGTTTTGTGCTGCTTCGTGTGTTAATAATAAAAGCTAACATTTATTGAGAGCTTGCCATGGGGTAGGCATGGTTCCAAGTCCTTTATAAGCTGCATTTCATCTACTGTTCACAGCAGCAGCACGGACAGGGTGGTCAGGGGCGCCGCAGCCAGAGCCTGTGGGCATCCCAGGCTCCTCCGTGCACCAGCGGTGAGTCCTCCCGCAAGTGATACCCTCTTGTGTGCCTCAGTTTTCTTGTCTGTAAAATGGCAATAATAGCACCAACTTCTTCAACTCAGTGATCATTCACTGAGTTGATCTAACACATGCTAAGAGCCTAGTTTGGCACTGGTTTAGACTTACAGGCACTTACAGACTTCAGGGTTCCGTAAGAGCCTGCTTCTTATTCATTTTATAACTAGTGGTGAAATGATAGTAAACAGCAAATTCTCCAGCTGTGGAGGGGTGAGCCTGGGGTTCCAACCCAGGACCCCAGTGCCCACTTTTAACCACTACACTTCCTACCCCTATAGCCTCATGTACAACCTCAGAGGTCTCAGCCATTTGTGACGACCAAGGACCAATTATCTTCGTGTCTCTTGCAATCATCCTCCTTGTGAAGCTTGAGTTTTGGTCTCCCCCAGTGGGGCAGTTCTCAGGAGGACTCAGTCCAACACTTGTACCCAATTTTTTCTCACTAACACTCAGCAGAATAAAATTCTCCCAGAAGCCTCTTATGCAAACATCAGCTAAAGCATTCCCTCTCCCCATACCTCCCTGCACCACCCACTTAGCCTCTGCCCCAGCTGCAGATTTCTTGGGAGCTGTTTATTTCTAGCTGGTGCTTGGGGCTGAGCAGCAGCAGCTGGGGCAGGCTGGACTGACCTCCCCAGGAGGCCACAAGCATCCTCTACAGAAACAGTGTGGACAACAGAGTGGTCCCCAAGCAGGCTGCCACCGGTGGCTGTCTCAGCCTGGCAGGCATTTGATGAAAGGGACGAGGCCAGCGTCTCTACCCTGTGGCAGGAGGGAAGGTTGAGGGAGGTGCAGTCCTTTTTCTATCCTGGTCCCTGGTTTAGGGAGGTGAAGCCACAAGTCTGGCTGGAGATGGAGACTAGATAGTGGGTTTCATTACTGGTCATGCTGTCACGAGCATTTTTTATGGTTTGTCTTGGGCTGTGCTCTCGTCACTTCTCTTCTGCTTCCAAGATCAGTTACGCAACTCGGGATGTTCAGCAATCCCTGCACAGCCTTCCAGCTGAGGACATCGCCCAGAAGGTTAGGAGCTCGCAGCCCTCAGCCCAGGACTACTCCCGTGAAGTCCTCAGCACTTGTAGCTCTCAGAGAAGACTCCACAGGCAGAAAACAGCTCCTGGCTTGTGGTTGGAGGATGGAAGACCCATCTTCCCCCAAACCCCTGGCTTCTCACCAGGTTCAACACCAGCTTTCTCATTACCTGTCCTATGAAAACCGTGTTCCTCACGATGATGTTAAAAGCCCAGCATGATTTTACCACTTATCTCTTTATTGTGCCCTCACTCTCCAAAATCCCAGGACTTGCCTCCTTGGCATTCAATCTGCCCCAAAGTACAGAAAAGGAACAAAACAGGAAAAGTTTCAGCTGTGAGCCTGCATGCAGACCAAGAGTGTCCTTCCAGGGCTCTGCCCCTGGCCCTTTGGACATGGCCAGATGGCTCATCACCCTTGGATATCCTCTGAAGTGGTGGAAAGAGACAAAGCTACTCTGAGAAATAATGGGATGCAGTATTGCCAAGCGGCACAAGGCTTCCTTAGGAAGACGGGCACTCCTCTTGTGTAACGTGGGTTTGGGCTGTGCTGGATCTGAAGCGTGTTACTGGTGGTTGGTGCGTGTGCGTGCATGCATCCACATGTGTGTGTGAGTGTCTCTCCCCGAAGACAAATCTGTAGTTTCACTCAGACCAAAGAAGTGACTCTTGAGAGGCTCACTTGGGAGTCAGGAGCTGCAGGCAAACTGTTTCCCAGCAATCACCAGAGGGCGCTGGGCCTGGAAGGGACCGGGGCCCGAGGCCAGCACATCCGCCACCTCCACTGCTCCTGGGTCCCTGGCGCAGTTTGAACTGTCGATTTTTTTATAGACTCTGGGGCACTTACAGTTTCCTGATGTGCATGCCTACTCCTCTCCTGGAAAGCTCCCAGCTGTGTGGCCCACTCCAGTGCCACCTCTTTCTCTGACAGCCCTTGTTGCAGTCCCACTCACCACCCAAACCAGGAAGCCCTGGATGAAGTCCTGTGGTTGGAGCACAGAATCTGGAATGAGGAAAGACCCAGTTCAAATCCCAGGTCTCCCTTTTATGAATGCTGAGCCCTCACCTTCCTGGGCCTCAAGTTCTTCATCTGGAAAAGGCAGGAAGTCATTCTACCACTTTGTCGGATCACAAAGAGGGTGACGGGAAAAGATGGAAGGAATGGGTCCCACTTCACACAGGCTCAGTCAGTGGGAGCTGCTGTTTCGATGCGTCCTGTGCATGTAGCCACCACTTCTGGGTCAGTGTCACATGGTGGTGCCCACGTGCAGGTGGCGATGTTTAGTATATGCTTGTGATGCATAATAAATCCATTTCATCTTTGGGAACTGGTACCTGCACCTGTTACATCCTAACCCTCTGTCTCCCCTTTCCCCTCCCTTCCCTTCTGTCTACCCCAACCCCCAGAACCCTTTCTCATCTCCGAAAAGTCTATTTCCCTATTCCCTATCATCAATCTTTTATTTTGCTCTTTAGATTCTTTATACTCTGGGTTTCTCCTATAACAGGAAATCACACAATATTTAACCTTTCAGGTCTGATTTATTTCACTTAGCATTACGGTCTCCAGGTGCATCCACTTTCCTACAAGTGACTCAAATTTATCCTTCTTTATGACTCAATAGCACTCCATTCATGACGTTTGTTTGCAATGTGGCTTTCTAGTCTCACTCAATGTCAGGGCTTTAGCCCATCTAAGGCTCTTGTTGGCCCCTCAACAAGGATGTGGACTGACTCCTATAGGCATGTAAGGTAGTTTGCACACTCTCATACCCTTTGACATACTTTTTCTCCCAAGGGCTGTTTTCCTCTCCTTCCTGCATGCCTGTCTGGGGGGAGACCACCCTCTTCTTTTTGGTATCTTTACTGCGAATGCTGGACATACTTGTGGCTTGAGAATGGAGGTCACAGAGTAACTTCCTGTATAGGTTGTGTGCAGGGCTAGGCTGCATTAGAAGCATCAGTCCCTGGTCCTCAGCACAGGGTCAGGAAGAACAGGGTTACCTTCCTGGCTCCACCAGACAGGACCCTGCAGTAGAAAGTGTCCGGGGTGACACACGCTGGCTACTAGGATAAACACATTTCTCCAGGGTTAAACTCCGTTCATTTTGTTGGCAGGGATGAGATTTGATGGGACAGACAGAAAACAAGGGAAGCCCTCTCGGCCCATGTGTTTATGACCAGCATAGCCGCCTTCTGTCACACACATTCTTGGCGCAGAGCTGTGTGCACATCATCCAAACTGCAGATAACAAATGCAATCTGGTGGCTTTCATGTCTACTTTTTTTTACACCCCCCCCACTTTGGAATTTATTGTATCATTTCTTGGCACAAGATGTAGCTTCCCAGTGACTATATGTTTGCTTCAGTTTATGTTTAAAAAAATAGAAAAGAGTTTGTGTTTCCTGAAGACAGATGCAGGGATGGTAGAAAGAGGGAGTCAGTGGCAGGGACAGGGAAGCTGTGGTCCAAAAACGAAGCTAGAAAACCAGGCGGGGCCTCCAGGTGGGGCCCTCCGGCTCCTGCGGACAGTGGCTGCATTTGGAGGATCCCGGGAACACAGAAGAGAAAGCAGAGAGAAAGATCCAGGGAGTAGGACAGAGAGAGGCACCTGCAGGGAACAGAGAGAGGAGAGTTGGAGAAAGTGAGGCCAAGGGTTCAAGACAGAGCTAGGATGATCAGTCGATATCATTTCTCCCACTGGAATCCAGCAACCTTGCCAGGGACTCCTGGCCCGCACTGAAGTTCTACCAGACAGGTGCCCCGGCACCTTGAGTGAATCTATGGCTGCTTTGAGCTTAGACCTCAAGTGGCCTGCAGTAGACTTAGCAATTACGGGTTTGTCTGTCCCGAGTACTTTGCCACCCCCTCCCCAGTTCCTTTGGGGAGTTCCTCTCCCATAATGTGTAGCCCTAGAGGAGCTGTCTGTCCTGCTACCCGTCTCCTCCCAACTCCTCAGGGCTGGGTGTGTCCCTGACCCGGCCACTTATAATACCATGTCCTCCAGACACTGATTTGTATAGGGGAGGCATGAACTAAAGCTCTGGGCTTCTCTGCTGGTTCTAAGGAAGCCACTTCTCTCCTTTTGGAATCTGTAAAGTACAAGCTTGTGGCTGCTGCCTGCCATCTCTCTAGACAGGCAGGGAAGCCCTGCCTGCTGTAGGAAAGGAGAAGAGAATGAAGCAAAACTAAGAAAAGACAGAAAGAGAGCAGCAACATTCATTTAAGACCCTTGATCTGACGGTACCTGCAGCCAGCACCCCTTGGCATTTCCCAGTTATCTGAGATTCTATATCCCCTCTTCTACATCAGTCAGTTCTGACACTTGCAACTGAACGAATCCTCACCTATACAATCTCATTATCTATACATAATGGACATAATTCCTTGCGGGGGTATTGGGATTAAATGAGGTCAAAAATACAGTAAAACACTCCAAACAGCAGACACGTATTGCTAGTGGGAATGCAAAATGGTGCAGCTGGGGAAATAGCAGGAGCTCCTCAAGCCATCAGACATAAAATTATTATGTGAGTCAGCAAGGCCCCTCCTAGAGAGTCATATGTCACTTAGAGATGGGGACAGTCCTGCCAAGTATGTTGCTGGGTGATTTCATCATTGTACAGATATCACAGTGCTACTTCCAAAAACCTACATGGTATAGGACATATGGGGTCACCATCCTATGCACAATCAGTGGTCATGCCAAACGTTACTGTATGTGCCCAAGAGAATTGGAAACAGATGTTCACATGAAAACTCTGACACAAAAGTTCATGGCAGGCTTCTTCATAAGCGCCCAAAGTGGAACTCTCCAAATAAACGTCACCTGAGGAATGGGTAAACAAAACGAAGCATCTCCACACCATGGAATGTTACTTGGTAATAAAGAAGAATGAAATGCTGATGTCAAAACATCGTGTGGAGCAAAAGGCCTTGTAAGGGATGATTCCATTGCCATGAAATGTCCAGAATAGGCAGATACATGGAGACAGTAAGCAGATTGGTAGTTGCCAGGGGCTGGGATAAAAGGATGGGGAGTCCAGGGTTTCTTTGAGGGGTGATGGGAACGCTGTGAGGTTAGTGGGGATGGTTATCCAACCTTGCGAGCAGACTAAGAACCACTGAATTGAATGGCATTAAATCTCAATTAAAATTTGAAAGTAAATATACTATGCATGTAGAAAGGGTGATTAGTGCACTCATCACCTCCAACCTCAGCTCCCACAGAGCCCTCCGTCCAGCACTCCGAGCCCCCCACCCCCAGCTTTAGAATCTGGATTTGTCACCCACTCCCTGAGACCTTGTGTGGTTTCAATAATGTTTAATGATGATTAGATGAGGGCTGACTGAAGTAAGTTAATGAATAATAAATTATGATGAAGTAAATAAACGTGGGGTCTCAGCTCACCCGCCGGGCTCAGTCCCTAGCTCCTCCTGCACAGGCTTTCTGCAAAGCATGGGGCACAGGAGGTCCCCAAGTCCATGTTGAAAGAACAAGCACAGGGACACCTCTTCCCCCACCCTGTGTTACCCAGAAGCACACTCACATTGCTTAGGACCCCTAGGCCCAAGAGGACAACTAAGAAAGGGTAGGACTGTTCCCAGCGAGGCTGTGGCCACGCAGACCACCCACCCAGTGGAGCAGCCCACGGTGTCCACCTCAGGGATTTGCAGCCCTGACAACCACCCTGGGTTATTTCTGATGCCTCTGGGGCCTGGGCACCACCGGGGACAGTAAGGTAGGGGAGTGGGTGGCAGCCCATCAGACGACTGTTATTTATTATCACGCTCCAGGTTCCCAGCATCCTGACCCAAGGTGGTTTAAACTGACCCTGAACCTGGAAAGTACTGGGGGGAGGGGGGCTGACACGGTGGCTTCAGTGAGCCAGGGCTCCACAAGGTCCTCGGGGCCTTGGCTTCTCCACTTCGCATCCAGTGTCTGCCTGGATCCAAGGCCAGATCCCCTGGTCCACCCTATCCTGAGTCGACTTCCAAGCCTGGGAGAGAAAGAGAAGGTAGTTCAGGCAGAGAAAGAGTGAGTTTCTTTTTTTCAGGGGCTCCTTTAGAGGAGCAAGAAAATTGCTTTCTTCGTTATATTGGTCTTCTGAAACTTTGGCCTAGGGATGGCAACACACTGATTCATTTCAGCCTAAACCCTCAACCACATCCACATGCCCTCCTCTCTCTCTCTCTCTCCCTCCCTCTCCCTCCCTCCTGGGATGGAATCAGCTTCCCCCAGTATGCAGCTAAGTGGGAGAAGTGAGCATAAAGTAAAAACTAGGTTGTGACCAAGAAAAAGAGCGAGTGTTGGGGGGGCAAACACAATCCCTTCCCCAAACTCAACCTCGGGGGCCCTCTCTAAATGTCTCCTCCTCTGATGCACACTTCTACTCTCTCCGGATAGAAACCTGCACCCCTCTGGGCACCCCACCTGGCTGTACTCATCCAGCCCTCATCCCCATCTCTGCTACTGAGGGCTGGGGGCTAAGTGCTCGTTTGTGAAACCCAGCTTTCAGGGTCAGAAAAGTTAAATGACCACACCCCTGGATGTCCAGGTTCTCTCTGACACACAGTGCGCCTGTGTCTAAGGACCTGCGTGGTGGGGGCTGGCACTACCTTCCTGAGAAAGTCCAAGGCCAGGCACCGCTTGCAGACAATAGCGAGGGACAGATTCAGCGATCCTGCCCTAAATGTGCGCTGAAGGGAACCATCTGTGATCATAAGGGCTGGGAAGAAGGCGCTGGGTTCTAGGAGAAGTGGGTCCCCTTGTTTCTGGACGTTCCCCAATGCTCTACTTGTGAGGGTAGGGAAGGGGCGGAGGGGGCCTGCTTGGACTCCAGGGTCCCGAGAAGTGCTGTGACCCTGTCGTTTCAAGCCCCCAGGTGCACTGAGACAGAGGGAGGTCTCCGATGGCTGCCGGAGGGACACAGCAGAGGGTGTCTCTGTTCGAAGGCACTGGGGTCACTGAAGGTTCCCTGCCCCTCCCCCGGCTTTGGAAAGCTGCTTTCTCTGGGAGACAGAACCATAAAGCACTTTACCTGATCGGATTTGGCGATAGCGATGGCGATGGGCGCGCAGGTGCCACGTGGGTGAGGGGCGGGGGTGTCTCCTAAGCCGAGGTGGCGTGGGGGGGAGGGGCCGAGCGGGGAGGGCGTGGAGGCCGCAGCCGCCCGCGGCCCAGGTGGCAGAGGGGCCGAGACTGGGCGGGAGCCAGGCGGCCGCGGGGTTCGAGCCCCTCCCCGCGCTCAGCCCTCCCACTTCCTCCGCGCCGCGCAGGGAGCCGGGCGCCCGTGCGCACAGAGGCTCGAGGCTCCGCTCGCCGCCCGCACCAGACCCGAACCCAACCCGCCACGCGGCCATGGACCTGCCCCGGGGCCTCGTGGTGGCCTGGGCTCTCAGCCTGTGGCCAGGTACGTGTCCCCTTGCCTCCCCTTGTCACTGTGAGTCCCACCCTGCCCGCCGGAGCCTTGGGTCCCTGTGCCAGGAGCAGGACGCGACGCGCCCCCAGGGATGGGACCTGGGTCCCCCAAACTGGCTGCAGTGCAGGGCCCCTTGCAACTCCCTCCAAGGAGGGCGGTGAGCCCAGGCGACTCGGCACTCGGACACCGAAGGCTGGTGGCACCACCTGGGGGTCCCGGGGGACCGTGCCGGGTGCTCGGGCACCCAGTAGCACTGAGGGCGCGCGGCTTCGGCCGGGAGGGAGCCCGGGCTGCGCCCCAGCCTGTGCAGAGAGGCGGAGCGCCCCGAAGTTGGAAAGCCCGGCGCGCCGCCCCCAAACTAGGGAGACCCGAGGCGGAGCGCGGGAGCTCAGAGTCCCTCTGGCTGGGGACCCAGCAGTGCTCCGTTGGGCCCCCGGGCGGTATCGAGTCGTTGTGGCTGGGGTCCTGCGGTCCAGGGTCACGGAGAAGTAACTTGAAGGGCCAGGGCAGCGCCTGCTCGGTGCTCGGAATTAGGCAGTTATTCAACAACCCCGGGAAGCCGCGGGCGAGACGTGAGCCGCCTGATGCGCTCCAGGTGCCGGGGCACGAGCGGGCTGGGGCACGGCCAGCCCGGGCTCTGGGCACTGGGGGCTGCGCGGAGAGAGGCCTAGATGGGGGTCCGCAGGGGCTGTCAGATGCGGTGGCCGCGCAGAGGTGCTTTCAGAGCGCAGGTGGAGACCACCAGTCCGCCCTCACCCTCCGCAGTCGGCCACCTCGGGGAAACAAGTGCGCTAGAAGGTCCGTGGTTGAAAGGGGCTCAGGCTGGTGGGACTCAGCCGGATCTCAGAGTCACAGCTAAAAGCAATCACTGCTGCGTGAATTTGGGGCTTGGGGGAGAAGTACCACCGGGCCAGGCCATCTAGGAACCAGCTGCAGGGGACCAAGCCCACTCTGGTGCTTCTAGCAGAAAAGAGGGTTTCGGGGCTGTCCTCGGATCAGCAGGACTCCGGTCACAGGGAGAGGGGTGCCGTTCTGTGAGACTCCGGGATCTGAGCTCCAGGGACTGCCTTAGAGGCTGCGGACAGCGAAGGCTTAGCACTCAGACCTGGCTCTGCCACCCGGGACTGCAGAGCCCTGCACAGTTGCTTACAGGACTTCTCCAGCTGGTTCCCCCCGGAGGTGGGGAGACAATGGAGGATTCTGAGCCCCCCCCCCAAGCTGCTAGCATGCTTGAGGCAGAGGAAGAAAAGCTAACAGGCTTGGTGCACGGTAAAGGCTCAGTCAGGGGCTGGTGGTGATTTGTTGTTAGGGAAGGGAAGGAGTGAAGAACGGTGACAGTCCAGGGCCTCCGAAGACAGGGTTTGTGACTCAGAGTTCCCTTTCTATGGAGAAAACCACTCCTGCGTTATGTCTGGTCAGCCTGGGTTCTTGCAATGTGGGATTCATTAAAGACGTCAATCAATGTGGGAGCAACATCTGCTTGCAAGAAACTGGGGGCGGGGCCAGGCACATGTGCAGCCGGAGGACAAGGCAAGACCAGGGGCAGCAAAACAGAAGCTCCAGGGATTGGCGCGGGGAAGCTGGGGGCAGCGTTCAGATACAGGAGCTCGGCAGCAGCGGGATAAACTGGGGAGGCTTCCTGGAGCAGGAGACAGAGTTTAAACAGAAGAATATAAAGCGGGCAGGACTTGAAGTGAGCCTGATTGTATTTTAGCGCGCCGTCTCCTGGGACTAGTTGTTTGGTTTTTGTTGTGTTTGCTTATTTGTTGTTTTGCCAATGTCAGCCCTTATTTTATTTTATTTGTTTTTTTTATTTTGAGACAAGGTCTGACTGGGCTCAAATTTGCAAACCTCCTGCCTCAGCCTCCCAGAGAAGTGGAATTTCAGGCATGTACCACCATGCCCAGCTCTCCTGGGACTAATTAAAGAACAAAAAGATGACTATTTTAAAACCACAAAGGAGACTCCTTAGATGGGAGGGCTCTCAGACTCGGCTAGGTTGTTCACCGGGCATCTGAGCCGGATGCAGGGTGAGTCACGGGCAAGCTGGCCTACGGGTAGTGACATAGGTGGGCTGGACCAGGACCCTCGAGAGGGCAGGTCAGGAGCAAGTCCTCATGAAGGCCAATTGGAGTTCAGAGTCTCTACCTTTCTGGAATTCCTGTTGCAGACTGGACATGGGGACGGGGTAGACAACCATCAAGAAAGCCCCCTGCAAGAAGCAAGCAAATCCAAAGACATCTATAGCTGGCCTTTAGGAAGAAGACCCTGGGGTCTCACGGCCTGGGATTGGCCCAGGCCCGCCAGTTAGGGCTCTGTGTCCCTAACAAGTTACTGTATGCCTTTGCACCTCGGTTTCCTCTCCCACAAAGTAAAGATAGTTATCACAAAGATGAATGAGCAAATGTACGCCTGGTGCCAGGCGGATATTAAGCAATCAGAGGCCGCCTATCTTCTCTAGCGGGACACAGCTGGGGGGACCTAAGGGTGCACAGCTGTGCGCCTTCACAAGTCAGGTCCGTAAGAGAAGTCTACAAAAGGTGTGTCAAAATACACCAAGGCCCCAGTAGACTTCCTTAGTTCCACCCCGCTGAAGTGCAAGGTGGTTTTCACTGCTGAGGTTGTCCTGGGCGAGGGACCAGACCCTTCCTTTAGCTCAGCCATGCAGTATCCTTGTGGGTGGGAATCCTACTGAACAGCAAAATCTTGTAGGAAAAATCACAGAGCCAGGCACCGTGGGTTTGTAAAGGTCCGGGTCCCGCTCCCCAGCTTGGGGAGCAGGGGAGGCGGTACACTTTGTCGCTGTCATGGTCACTTCCTTTGTCCACCTTGCTGGGAGATGGTCAGCCAGGCTCCTCTGCTACCAGGAGCTGAGGGGCCTTTGGACCCCACCACACAACAGTCAGGCCGAGGGTCCTAGGAGATGGGGTGAGGTCTCTCCTGTTTCTCCTTAGCACCCCTCATCTCTCCCCTACTTTGGACCCCAAATCTCCTTCCCCTTCTCATTGCTCAGCTGAGGAACTCAGTCCCACCTTGCCCTCTGCGGACCTCCTTCCCCCCTCCATCCTCACCCCTGTGCCCAAGGCTACGCCCAATTGCTTAGGATAAGACCATGTTCTGAGCTGCCCAGGCTTGGCTCTTGCTATGTAAAAAAAAGAGTTCATTGGAGAGATTTAAGGAACTTGTGTACTGTCCATAATGCCCACTGTGGGGTATTACCATCTCACCAAGGGATTCAAGATCTTCCTTTTGGAGTCATAGCTAATTGTTGTTGTGGAGAGAAGGGGCTTTCATGATCCTCCCTGGACAGTGACAGCCTCTGCTGAGTCAGGGAGGGCCAGCTACAAATCAAGCTGTAAAAATGCTCTTATGCATCTCACCTTTATTCCACCCCCCAAATCTCAGACCATCACCAAGAATCCACAGCTACTTCACAGTTAAGACACCCACACACCATCCACATGAAGGATTTGCTAGAGAAAGCCGGGGTCCCAGGTGGGGACCATCCCCAACCCCACTATGTCAATCCCAACTGCTCATTCTCAACCGGGTGTCCAGGAGTTTGTTACCAGAGAGGGACAGGAGGGAGACCGGAGTTGGTCATCTGGTAAACCAGGCATAACTGAGCCCCGAAGAGTTTCTCTTTTACTGGGTATCATTCATTTCTTCACCAGACACTGACCACACAGTAGGTCATCAATAGGGACATGGGCCTGGAGCACTGCCTGGGTTCAGACACTTTCTGTTTGGGTGGCCCAGGGGCTCAAGTTCTTCAGCTGTAAAATGGGTAGAAGGGTAACTTCACAGGCCAAGCTAAGGTTAGTGTCCCAGAATGTCAAGTGCTCGGGATACCACTTGGCCCCCAGGAAGCCCTCTGTTCACAGGGACAGTTACTGTCCACCCCATCATTGTTTAATCGATGCCAGACATCGTGTCCAGCACTTTCTGGCATCTCAGGCCTTGCCGCAGCCATGCAGGTTCCACAGGTGGAGTGGTCCCAGGTCACGCCAGTGAGTAGAGGAGGAGGCAGCAGCATCTCTCTGACCCCATAGCTGCTGCTTCTCACCCAGGAACAATGCTCTCTTTGGAAAATGGGTCCCAAGGTGCTGGTGTGGCATAGTGAGAGGATCCTGACATGGTGGCACGAGAGCCTCTCTCTGTCTCTTGCCCCTGCTCAGGGCCAGCAGGGGTGCTACCACCTGCCCCCGAGACCCTGCTGCCCATAGCTCCCACTCGGCACATCCTCATGGGCCGGGCTGGGCAGCCTCTGCTCCCCGCCCCTCTGGCTCCCGTTCCGCTAATCAAAACCTGCTCCAAGTTTCTGTCCCTTAATTCCTGCTGAACAGCGCTAATGAGTGCTGACGGCTGATGTGTCCTGCCCACAGGATTTGCATTGTAACTGGGCTGTGTCCTCTGGCCGGAGGATAAAGGGCCGATGCTGGAATGCCTGGCACCTGGGCTGCTGCTGGCAGAGGAAACCGGTGTAGCAGGGGACCCGCCGGTGTGGGCCAGCCCATCGGCCCCCTTTCCATCCAGTCACACATGCGCCACCACCACCCCCAACCTGTAGTGACAGCCTCGCCCCATAAGGTGGAAGAGTCCGGCCTGTGGCTTGGTGCTGCCACTCTAAAGCGGGCAGAGGTTTTTCCACGTGGCATGTGGGGTGAGTTAAGCAAGTTGCTGTGGCAACGTGCTCCAGGATGCCAGACAGGGTGACACACAGACGGGGTTCCTGCCTTTTCTCCAGCTGATCCAACCCCCCAAACATCACTTAGCTGACGCAGATTTCCAGGGCCAGTTTCTCCTCTACAGATCAAAGGACTGGGCACCCGGAAGGCATGGAAAAATCATGAAATGGGCTAGCAGTCTGCAAAGAGCACGCCCATAGGTCCCGTCTATCAGTCAGGAGAGGTGGAGGCAGGGCTAATGTGTCCATTAGATGGATGGGGAAAACTGAGGCTCTTAAATGTTTAGTGATTTCCTGTGATTTTTCCCAAGATCTCATGCTTACCCAAAGCCAGGTCTTCTGGCCAAAGGTGAGTTCTGGAGCCTAATTTGCTGTGCCCATCAAGGGAGCTGAAGGAGTAAGTAATGCTTCAGCCAAAGGAGTGGGCGTGGAGACACCGCTCTCCCCCGAGTCCACTCGCACCACCCAGCCCGCACGCAGAACCCAGTGCAAAATGAAGATGTGGGCCTCTGTGTCTAAAAGGCATTGATCATTTCAAGTGGGGTCCGGTAGAGCCTCAACCCCACATACGAGGCTCTTCTGATCAAGGGTCCCTGGGCTCCTGCAGGGTGACCCAGCGCAAAGCCAGGCCAAGCAGCTTGTGTGTTGTTCCCCAAACATATCTTGAGCCCAGGGACCTCCCGGCTCTGGGGCTTTGAGATAGATAAGGCACAGCCTCTGATGGCCCCTGTCCCCCCAGCTCCTCCTGCACAGGCCCAGATGTGGTAGGTACTCGGTGACTATGTGGTGAACGGCAAACAGGACGGTACTGGGGACGGCACACGCGTCCTGGCGTTTCTTGGCACGTGCACTCCCAGAAGGTCCTAGCACAGCAGCGTGGGTGCGTGGGAGCAAGGGATGAGGAGAGAGATTTTATGGCTTTGGAGCAGAGAGTGGAATTTTTGGATAAGTAACTCTACTACAAGAAAAGAAGTCATAAGGATCTGTAAGAGAGCTACAAATAGAAGACGCAGGTCAGGTGGGAGACGGGTTTGTACAAGGACTGGTCTGGCAGCAAGGCGGTGGGTAGAGAGCGTGTCTGGGCGAACCCCTAATGTTCCGTCGCAGGACGCTCTGGAGTATGTGATTTGGGGGAGATTGCCAGACCCAGGGCACTGAGAAGGAACCCAAATGCCAACCCTGGCATTTGGATGTAGCAAAAAGGGAGCCATTGAAGGTTTTTGAGGGAGGGTACAGACATGTTCTAATCTGTATTTGGAGAAGCTTTTTGAGAGTGGAAAGAGAGAGGTAAGATGTGACACAGGACAGTGATAAACAGGGGGAATTCACAGGACAGCTACTGCAGTAACCTAGGCAGCAGGATGCCGGAGCCCACACTGAAGACAAGAGATGAAAGAAGAGTGAATCTATGGGAGGATAAATTCTAACAGCACTGGGTGACCAGAGAAGGACGGGCCATGGCCCCAGGAGGACGTGAGGGCAGGGGGCAGCTCCAGGAGGGTAGGCTGAGTCAGTGTGGGGCATACTGACCTGGCGAAACAGGATGGAGCTGACAGAAGTGGCCCTGGGCAGCCTGCATGCTGGCCAGGAGCTTGGAAGCCAGTGGCATTGTGAGCCTTTTGACCGGAACCGTCCCAGGGGCAGGGTGAACGCGAGTGCCCCACAGCACGGAGCCTGTGTCCCAACATCCCGTCCCAGGCCGGCAGTGATTCCTGCCCCCAAGTTGAAGAGCCTCAGACTCGGGGTTTTAAAGCCTCTTAGAGCAGAAGAAAGCGTGGAGAGACCCAGGCCAGACCACAAGCCAAGCATCAGCTGTGGAATGTGTTTACTGCTGCCGAGAGGCCGGCCCGGAGCCAGAACGCAGCCAGAGTGTCACCAAGATGGTGTCTGGTCCTGCCACCGTTTTCAGTGTGGATCCGCCCGCACCCACACCCGAGGCAGCTCTCAAAGGCCCTGGTCCCCCTCCCGCCTCTGCTCAGGGCACCCAGGCCAGCAGGAGGACCTCTGGACCTTTGCAGTTGATCTTCCTTCCTCTGTCAATCACTTCCTTCAGATTGTCCTCCAGTGTCCCCTCCCACGGAGGCCTCAAGTGCCACCTCCCTCTTTGCACGCTCTCACACCGGCGTCCTCCCTCGGCCCTCCCTGCCTCAGCCTCTCCAAGCCATCTGACATCACCCAGCATTGTGACCTACTTTATTCTTGCACATCATTTGTGTCTGGTCCCCCAAAATGCTATCCTCAGGAGGGCGAGGGTTTTTGTGGAACCCTTAGCTTCTATAGCCTACACACTGGTACCTGGCCAGAGGAGGCCAGCAATAAATAGTTGTAAAGGAATCAATAAAAATCTTCCCCACAAGCCTGTAGCAATTGCCAGAAATCCCATTAACCAATCAATCACCCCATGAGACAACCCAGGACCTTCGCATTGAGCTACAGCTACAGCCCTTTTGTTATTTTTTTTACTTATTTATTTATTTATTTATTTATTTTGGTACTAGGGATTGAACTCACAACCTCATGCCTGCCAGGCAGGCGCTTAAGCCACTGAGCTAAATCCCAACCCTATTTTTTGAGACAGGGTCTCACTATGCAGTTCCCGCTGGCCTTAAACTCACTTTATAGTCCAGGCTGGTCTCAAACTCACAACGATCCTCCTGCTTCAGCCTCCTGAGTGCTGGGATTAAAGGCATGCGCCACCACACCCGACTTGTTATTTTTTATTTTGAAATTGTCTCAGTCACTAAATTGCTTAGACTGAGCTCCACCTTAAATTCTCCTGCCTCAGCCTCCTAGAGTGCTGGAGATACACCCCCGGATGAGGAAGTTCTCATGAACAAAGAAGGGCTTTCAAAGGGCTGGGTGAACTCACAGCTGGTGGCCCAGGCAAGTTTTCTGGGCCTCTGCTGCCTAAGGCTCCACACTGCGACTCAGACTCAGGAAAGGCGTTGCTCTTATGTGGTAGAAATGGGTATACCATTAGACTCCCCGGGCAAGAGGGATGGAACTGAAGCTTAAAATGCCTTGTTTCCCACAAAAAGGTGGTGATTCAGACATCAACCGCATACTGCAGAATGCAGCCGTGGCATTAGTACCCAGGATGCAGCAGGCGTGCCCAGAGAGGAAGGTGGGGCTGAGCACAGACCAATCCCCAGGAGCCCACTGACCACATCTTCCTTGATGCCCCCAGGAGCTGACCTGAAACCCATTTACAGGTGGAAAGACTGAGTCTCGGCTCAGCACAGTCTATGTTAGGGGCTTGTTCCACCCACGCGGGGTTCCTGTCTCTGCCCTGACACGTATTCCCTACGTGACCTTGGGCAGGTCATTTCTTCTCTTTAGACTGTGTAATGGAAATTGTAATACTTAGCTTGTGGGATTTGTGTGAAAATTAGAAACACAAACAAAATGCCTGTCAACAGCAGGGTGCTCCAGCAATGTCAGTAGCAACAGTAACGCTGGCCGACCTAGAAGTTAAGCCCTGTGTCCAAGATCTCCAGGATGACAAAGTCCTAGCCTGGGTTCTGAACCCAAGCAGACTCCAGAGACTGATTCTGCCAAGCGGGAAAGCCAGAGGCAGGGGACATAGCTCACTGGCAGGTTCACAAGTCTTAGGTTTTGTCCCCAGTGCCACAAAAAATATTTTGCATTTGATCTTAGCCAAAAGGCCAAAAAGCATTTATACCAAAAATATTTTGAAAGAGGGCACCAGAACCCAAACCCAGATTTGATCATCATGAACATTCATCATCTTGCTTGCTTGTTCATGGGACACAAGCTTTGGTTTTGGTCTACCTTGATCACTTTCACTTAATGAGTTTTTAAAATGGACTTAAAGCAGAGTTTGGTGGCCCACACCTGTAATCCCAGTATTTAGTGAGGCCAAGGCAGAAGGATTACAAATTCAAGGTCAGTTTGGGCAATTTAGATATTATTTCAAAATTCTTTTTTAAAAAAGGTCTTTTTTGCCTACTAAGTAAGCCACTTCTTTTTGAGGATTTAGTGTGATGAGCATTTTTTTTTTTTTTTTTTACTTAAATGGTTTGTAGTTTGGAACACAGAACAAAGGAATATTATTAACAAGACTTCATGCTAGTTCAACTAGGGACACACAGGATAATTTAAAATACACATTTCTGAGTATTGAATGAAAGTAACATGTGGTTAAAACAAAAGCACTTAAGGGCCGGGAGTTTGGCTCAGTGACTTAAGTGCCTGTCTGACAGGCACAACGCTGAAAGTTCAATCCCTGGTGCTGCAAAAAAAAAAAAAAAAAAAAGCACTTAGTAAATATTGGTTGATTCTTCAATGTAAGAATTTTTCAAAGGGCTGGGGATATTGTAGCTCAGTGGTAGAACACCACCAGGTCTCCTCCCCAGTGCCATACAAAAAAAAAAAAATTGACTTTAAATAAACTTTATCTTTTTCTTTAACCACATCCTAAGTAATAGTTACTGGGGAAAAAAATCTAGGTTTTTGACTTGCTTATAGATTTTTAAACACCCATTAAGTAAACACACAAATAATCAAGCTTTAATGTTTACTCTGAGCCCGCCAGGACTCCTCACTCACTGTGCCCTTGGTGACACTGAGTCCCTGTGTGTGGCTCTCAGGAAGAACAAACCCCTCCAGCCCCAGCTCACCCAGAACTGAAGTGCTGTGGGGTTAGGTTGGATAGGGGACTGTTTTATGGGATGGACCTGGCCCCTCTGCACATGCTCTCTGTCCCTGGAGGCCGAGTGATCAATGACCCCTTGAAACCAGCCGCCCTCTTGGGGCACACTGGTGAGGGTCAGGACACAGTGGAAAGTGTCCAACTATCCAGGGTGGCCATTTTTTCTGCCGAGGTCCCCCATGCATGAAGAGGATTTTTATGTGGCATAAGAGGCGTCCACATCAGTCCATGAGGAAAGAGGAAACCCCCAGGCCCCTCCCTAACAAACGTGTCCAGCAGGTGGGTGATAAAGCAGGGAGGGGCGGAGCTGATACTTTTCAGCCTGCTGGCCACCCCAGAGAGGCTGCCTCTTCTGGGAAGCAAAAAGAATCATCCTTCTGGGCATGGTAGCGCATGCCTGTCATCCCAGCACTCAGGAGGATCATTGTGAGTTCGAGAGCAGCCTGGACTACAAAGTGAGTTCAAGTCCAGCCTGAACTGCATAGTGAGACCCTGTCTCAAAAAATAGGGCCGAGGATTTAACTCAGTGGCGTAAGCACCTGCCTGGCAGGTGTGAAGTTGTGAGTTCAATCCCTGGTACCAAAAAAATAAAAATAAAAATAAACTGTTTCTATGGGCTTCTCTGTCACCCCTACTCTTCACGAGGTCCTGGGGTGCCCTGGGTGGTGGGCACTGTTCAATTCCTTCTCTCTCTCCCCTGGTGTAACACGGCTCCATCTCGTCTGACCTCCATCATGCCTGTGCCACCGCCTCTTCTCTCCTGGCTCTGCTCAGCCTCCCTGGCAGGAAAACAACTGCAGATGAATTCACACAGTGAAGCTCTTGGCTGGCAGAACGATAGACTTGCTACCTACCCCATTCCTATTGATTATTCTTTATCAATCGCTTAAGAGCAACCATAACACAACTGGACCCATCTAGGCCGACTGTGAATATCGCAAAGCTTCCATTCAACTACTTCTAAAATAAACATTTGGCTTTTGTGTCTGTGAAATCCCCAGAGAGCTACGCTTTGTACTTCCACGAATATTTCCCAAGCCAGAATTTTGATTATAAAGCCCGACATTCAGGAGAGAAAAGCTGACAACCTGGAATCTTTATTTCCAAACGAGTTGTTCTGGTGCAGGGGCGGACACAGGGCCTGCTTGGCCCTTGCTCATGTATACATCCCCGAGGGGCTGGCATTCTAATGGGTCCCTGTCAATTCCCAGCAGCCAGAGGACCTTTCAGATGGGCGTGGGTGCAGCCCCTGTAGGGCGAGGCCTGCAGGCTTGGAAGGGAAGGGTTCCCACAATGCCTTTTTTAGTTTACCTTCAAAGACCATGAGCAGACTGACCCTGCAGTTCTCTGGGTCCTTATTACCCTACTTCCTCTTCTCCGAGGGAAAGCCTGCCACAAATTGCATATCTTCATTCTTGTCTCACTCTGATTTTGCCCAAACACTCCCTGGGTTAGGGCTAATCTTGGATGCACGGCGCTCTTGATCTGTACACCCAAGACAAGCAGGATACAAGCTTAGAAGCCTAGAAAACCAAAACCAGACTGAGGTCTTTGAGCTAGTTAGTATGGTAGCGGTTCCAATCCAACTCCCTTTGAAATGGCGTGAGGCCAAGATGAGCGTGGGCAGGACCGCCACGTACAGCTGCACAGGCTGTGCACTGCAAAATTTAGTATCAACTGCAGTGTAAACAACACCCTCTGCAGTTGGGCAGAACAGTGATCACAGGAGAGAAGTAAAGTTGTAAAAGTGTACAGACACGGACATCTTTAAAACCTGTACGTGGACTTAGGCTATCTAGCCCAGTGTGTTCCTTTTCCAGATGAGGAAACAGAGGGCCAGGAAGAAACCAGTCCCAAAAGTCACAAAACAAGTTGGAAGGCATGTTGGGGTTAGAACTAGGGCTTCAGAAACCAAATTCAGTTCCCCAAGTCCTTCCCTCCTTGAGGCTCCAAGCAAGGTCACCTTCCCCTTCAGCCCTGCGTTGGCAGGTTAGGGGCTCAGAGGCCTGAATACGTCTATTTCTTTTTCACAAATGCTACTGATCACTTACGGTGTGCTAACATTATTCTCTGATGCTGAGGACACAGCGGAGAGACAGACGCGGTCCTGTCAGTGGTAAAGGATCCGCAGATGACGGTGACGTTTGGGACAGAGTAGCGAGAGTTCTTGTTTGTAGCATTTGCCAAGGAAAGAATGGTCCCGGAGGGAGGGAGAATGGTCCGTGCAAAGATAGGTGCCAAGACTGAAGAGCTTGGTGAGACAGTGAGGTTCCTAAACCCACCCTACCTGCAGCACTAATGTGTGGGCTCCCTGACTCCCATTGCAGGAAAAAAAGACTTTCAGAATATGTCAGTAAAAGGCACGAAGAATTTATTAGGTGGAAGATTTTAAAGTCCACACCCAAAGAAATATAGTGTGGCCCCTCAAGGGGGAAAGGCACAGCAGGCTCTGGACCTGAGTATTTTTGTGGGGTCTTGGATGTCTCTGCGGTGGTTGATGGAGGATGCGCGCACTGCCACCTTCCGTCACCCATCTGGCACCTAGGTGAGGGGGGAAACCATTTGCGCACATTTGAAGTTGAGCTCCACTACCCGCTAATATCGCTGCTTCCTTGCTGGCGAGGAAGCACAGTTTACAAGCGAAGAGAGCTGGTCTTTTTACAGGTGAAAAGGCCAGATCACAGGTCAAAGGGAATTGTCTAGCTTACTGTGTCTTGGGAGAAGAGAAATACAAAATTTAAACTGGGCTTGAGTAACTTTTTGCGTCCTGAAGCTGTTTTTCTTAAAAGGACAATTTTAAAATTCTGCTTTTCCTTGTCTCCTTTTTCCTTATCTTTTTTTCTATCCTACCCCAAAGGCATAGAAGAAGGCAGATCCTGTGGGCCTGGTGGGCCCTGGCAAAGGGGCTGGGATCTATTGTGAAGGCAGTGTGGACTGGAGAGAGTTTTAAGCAGAAATTCAAAGATCTGACTGGTGTGTTTTTTTAAAGACTATTTTGGCTGCCTCAAGCATATCTTGGATCTGAGCAAAATTAGAACCAAAGGATCAGCTGGAAAGTTCGGCAAAGTCCAGGCATCAGACAATGTGGATGGCTCGGCCTGAGCAGTAGCAAAGGAGATGGCCCTGAGCAGGCCCACTTGAGAGAGGCTGGGGGCGGGACCTGCAGGTTCCTGGGGGGAAGGGAAGAAGCCAGGAGTGACCTTGGCTTCTGGCTTCGGCAGAGGTGGGAATGCCACTTCCGGAATGGGGAGGCTTGGAGAGGAACTGGAAGAGAAAACCAAGGGTTCCTTTCTGGTGGTGTGAAACATGGAATGCTACAGGACACGCGAATGACAATGACATCAGGCGGCTGGACAGTTGGTAGCGAGGCTCAGAGAGCTGGGCTGGGTGCGATGTGGAGTCTGATGCGCGTGCGCACACCCATGTGTATACTGAGTGTGTTTTAGTTGGTTAAGACTTTATTATACTTTAAGTGAACTCACAGCACAGAGACCCGTATCGTCAGCACTGGTGTTTTCATATCTTCCTCGGCAGCCCTGGAAAGCAAAAGGAAGGAGCTCCACTTTGCTCAGTTTCCCCACTTAGAGAAAAGGGTCCGTGATGTAAGCCAGAAGTTCCTGTGAACCGGTGACTCGCTTTTTGGGAGACTTGGTCCCTGCGTCCTGCAGAGACATGCGATGCCCCTCCAGGGCTGGCGGGGATCTATGTTAATTACAGCCAGTTTCAGCGTGCCACTGGCTGTTTCCCATCTCAGGGACTGTTTTCCAGGAGCCCGACATCTGCTTAGCCAGCGCATTGGCAGACGCCTGGGCTTCCAGAGCCTGGCGAGGCCGCCCTGGCTCTGGCTGGTGCTCAGCCCCTCCCTCTGCCTCTTCTCTGGCTGCTTCTGCCCGCCTGTCACCTGCCCTGCCGGACAGTATGAGTCACCTGCCGAGCCCCAGTGACAGTACCCCCACTGCCCCTGTGTGTCTCTTTGTGAATCAGAGAATTCTAGTGCTCCAGAGTTCTCAAGGGTCACAGAGATAATATCAGCCACAAGCAGTTTATCTTGCACCAAATTCACCACTGGGGAACGGGACAGGGAGAAGTGGGTTTTGTTGAGCCTGCAACATACATCTCAGGCACCACAGCCTCTGCCCGTCCCAGGACCCCCTCAGGGCCATCGGAGTCCCCCAGCGATGGTCTAAGCTAGGAGGAATCTCTGTGGTGACATCTGACCTCTTGCCAGACACAGAAGGGAGCTTTCTGATTGCCGGCGTGTCCCACCCATCGTCCACACGTTTAACTTCCCAGAGGCCATGCCAGCGCAGACAGATCCGCAACCATTCCTCCTGGGGAAGGTGGACATCGGTGGCCTCAGCTGCCGGTGAAACCAGCCTCGCTCCCATCCAACCGCTGGCTCACCCCGAGCTGCACCCTGCCAGGGAGCAGGGTGGATGCGGATGGGGACCTAGTGTTTCCCTAATGAGGTCATTTCCTCATGGCTTCTCCGGGGATCCAGGGCTGCGCTCATACCTTGGGGAAAGATGAGCCCTTCCAACCCTGTACTGGTGCTCAACTCCTTCTCGCACCCCTGCCAGCCTGCCACAAAGGTGCCCTCTGTTCCTTAAACCTCTCCCCTTTCTCTGCACTGCATCAGGAGAACCCATTCCTTCCTCTCTGGGTGGCTTCCCACCTTGCACTCACAAACACACATGCATGCACACGCACGCCAACACATGCATGTACATGCAAATGCATGTACATGCATGTGCGTACACACAAATGCACACACATACACATGTGCACGCCCATGTACATGCATGTGCACACACAAACACCCATGCATGTGCATGCCAGACTCACTCAGTGAGTATCGCTCTGACCTGTGCCAGGGCTAGGGAGTCCCAGGTATGAAGCTGCCCAGCAGCAGGAGGCTGAGCAAGGAAGAGTGGTTGACTGGTGGTACCAGGGGCTGGGGGCCTAGGAAGTAGGGCATCCAGGCCCCGTGGCAAGGAGTGACGTGGTATCAACCAGCCCCGCTCCTGTCAGAGTCTAGGACTCTAACAGCAGGGTCGACAGGGCTGCATCAGTGCTGCTGCAGGATGCAGCTTATTCCAGAAGGGGCTGGAAGCAGAGGGACACTTGTGTTGACCCCACATGCTGTAGGTGGGGAGGAAGCCCCACCATGAGTCCTGGACACCAGGCTGGGGGAAACCAGCTGCCTGAGTTGGGTGAGGCGTGGCCACCCAGGATCCTCTGCCTGCTCCTCCCCTCGGAGGGAGATGGATTTGGAAACGAATCCAGAGGAAGAGCAGCACACAGGCTGTGAACTTCTTAGACATCTGGGACACTGATGCCCAGAGAGAGGAATACCTTGTTCAAGGTCACACAACCAGGAAGTGGCACAACCCAGGGGAGATACCAGGTTTCCTGATAAACAGCTTAATTCTTACCAGAGCAGGCTTATCTCCCAGGAGGTGGGCATTGTATTTGCAGCCCCTTCTGGGAGTCCAGCTGTGGTGAAGTCTGAGGTCCACCCATTGGCCTTCATCATCCATCCCTATCACCCCACCTCTCCTGGGCCTGCCATTCCTAGCAGGTCCCAGGAGAAGAGAATCCTCCATTGTTCCAAGGCCACACATTCATGATCTCCAAGAGTCAGTGCGCACAGCCTGGCTTCTGTGAGTTTTGAATTTTTGCAGCAGTCCCGCTCTGGGACTAGGCTGGGCTTTCTGTGGAAAGGTGACCACATGGCCTGGACACCATCCCTGGTCCCCATCGTTCTGACATCTGCTGTGTCCAGCAGCCCCTGCCAGGGAAGGAGAGCCCTGCGGCCAAGTCTGCGCTGCAAAAACAAGAAGACGGGGAGCTGGGGCTGGATAATGCCAAGCGTTCGGGATGATTTCCTTTAATCCTTTCCTCTGGCTTGGGAATGCAAAATATTATCATTTTTGCCTAGAGATTTCCCTTCCCAAACCTATTTGGCTCTGGCTGACATGGAGATGAGTCTGCATTCCTCCACACCACCCCGTCTCCAACTCGAAATTATTTGCAAAACGCAAGACAGTTGCTCGCGTCCCACAGCTGGAGGTCAGCCGTGTGTCCGCCCAAGAGAACCTGCTGGCGTGTGCCAGGCTGCACCTTAGATGTCAGAGGCTAAACACCGCCACTTTACAGATGAGGAAACGGGCTCAGAAAGGCAGTGTGGTTTTCCATGGGCCCACAGGCAAGTTCATGGCAAAACTGAGCTTGATACTCAGGTCTCTACGTTCCTCTCCAAACTTCTGTTGGTTTCACTTCAGGCTCTGCTGACTTACACACCTGCTGGACTGCCCAGTGTGGCCTCGGACCCTGATAACCACGACTTATGCCACACCCAAGGGGGGCATGGACCACCATAGATCCCAAGCAGACTTTGATGGACGCAAGGCCCATAGAGGGGCTCATACAGGAGTCATGGGGAATAAAGAGGACGGGAAGAAGAGCTGGAGCCCTCAGACAGCTCCCTTCTCTCTCTGGGCTTTATTTGCTCCTGTAACAAGGGTCTTTAACCCAACAGGGTGATTTTCAAATTCTGTCGGCCTCCTGAGAGTATGTCTACTTTATATAAAAGACTCCGAGCCTGTGAGAAAAACAAGGTTCGGAGACCCATAGACTATTTGATCCCTCCCTCCCCTTAAAGATAAAATCCTAGCCAAGTGTGGTGGCACATGCCCATAATCCAAGCCCTCTGGGAGACTGAGGCAGGAGGATAGCAAGTTTTGAGCCCAACTTGGGTAACTTAGTGGCTTAACAAGATCCTGAAAGAAAAATTTAAAAAGGACTAGAGATGTAGCTCAGTGCAAAGACCCTGGATTTAATCCCACAAAAATGTAATTCAATCTACTAATATCCTCGTAAGTCATTCCTCTCCAATAACATATTGCTGATAATATATTTAACTTTAACCTGGTAGTAACTTGGGTGATGGGGAACACCTGGCCTGTGGGGATTAGAATGAAAGAAAATGAGGTGAAGCCGGGCGTGGTGGCGCACGCCTTTAATCCCAGCACTCGGGAGGCTGAGGTAGGTGGAGCGTTGTGAGTTCGAGGCCGGCTTGGGCTACAACGCGAGCGCAAAGCCAGCCTGAGCTACATAGTGCGACCCTGCCTCAAAAAGCCAGGGCTGGGGAGTTTGACTTAGCGGCTTAAGCGCCTGCCCTGGCAAGCGCAAGGCTGTGAGTTCAATCCCCAGTGCCGCAAAAAAAAAAAAAAAAAAGAAAATGAGGTGAGATGACTGTCACACTTAGCAGCTTGGTGGCCCCAGGGCCAGGAATCGGCAGGGGGAGGCGGTCTCTCTGGATCTGCACCTGCCATTACCAGGATGAGGCCGAGCCACCAGCTCTCAGGCCTGGCACCTGGCTGAGGCTGGGCATGGCTGGGACCTGCTTGCTAAGCCACATTGCTCTCCGAGAGGCCAAGTGCAGGCCCCGCCTGCCTGACGTCTGGAAGATCTTGAGCAGGGAATAATCAGGTGACTAACTCAGAAAACATGAGTCTCCACCAATCCACAGCTGCTTTTCTCCTCCTGTTTTTGTCTGATTTCTGTGCAGTTGTTCCTTTTTCCACATCCAGTGCAGCTCTCTCAATTCCCAGGGGGTAGATCGGGCAGGCTAAAGAAAAGAATACAGAAAGGTAAGGTCAGGTGGAGCCCCCTCTCCCGATGGGAGAAAAAAACTGCCCAGTGACTACAGTGTGTTTATTTATACACTTGGCAGGTTGATGTCACGTGACACTCGTCTGCCTGTCAGCTTGTTCACGCAGCTCACCTCAGGTACTTGGTGTTCCCAGGGGCTGGCCTTGCACATGAATCGATCTCCAACTTCAGCCACTTCCCCACACCTTTTCTTCCCTGATAGTCCATCATTTAAGAACTAGGCTGTATCAGTTAGCAATTGCTATGATAATGGTGTGTAACAAATAGCCCCTCCAAATCTCAATGGTACACAGCAATCATTTAGTTCACATATCTGGGGTCAGCTCCAAGCTCAGCTCAACTGAATGACCCTGAGTCCTCACTGAGACTGTTCATGAATAGGGGTACATGGTCTGATGTCAGCTGAGCCAGCTGCTAAAGTTCTGGTCCTCATCCTGAGATCAGGAGTTTAGTTGACCAAACACTTCTCCAACCACTGGCAGAAGCATAAATGAGTATACAGCCACAGACAAGGCATCCTGGCGTGCAGGCTGGGAGCTGACCCAGCCCAAAGTCAAGTGGACAGAAGGACGTGCGCCAGAGGGCAGAGGGTGTGGACACAGGAAAGTAAAAAATAGGGGCTGCTGTGCCATCTGGAGCAGAGCCGCCTGCTTTGCAGCCCCAGCTGTGCCATTTGCTACTCGTTTGACTCATGGCAAGCATCAGACTGTGCCTTTGCTGTCTTACTTGAATAGGGAGGGACACACGGTCCCATCTGCCTCTTGGGAGAAAGTGAGTTAATGCGGCCACGTGCACAGGGCTCGGAGCCTCTGCTGGTGTCTGGTGGCGATGGTGGTGGCAGGCAGAGCTGACTTTGCTGCCTGCATTCAACACACTTTGCTGAGGACCTTCGGTGCCCCAGGCCCTGTGGTGGGAATTCAGCGATGAGACCCAGGCAGAGTCCTGAGCCAGGAGGTGGGCGCGTGGATTCGATTCTGCGCAGTGGACGCGTTTTACCTTGTGACTCAGTGAGTTCTCACGAAGCCCTCTGAACATGAAGCTGCCAGCAGAGTGGCCGCCCTTGAGGCTCACAGCCTCGGGCCCCAGCGATGCCCCACCCCGGCGCTGCCTTCCCCGATGCCTGTCTCTGAAACCCGGGCCTGGGGCGGCAGGGCAGCCTGGCGGGCTCAGGGTGAGCCCACCAGGCTTGAGCCCTGCCTGTGCAGGAGGCCGCAGAGCCGTGGTAGACAGGAAGCCCAGGCATGGACGGCTCGCTTCTTTCTCACTTTGGAGCGTGCTGTTTTTCCCTCATTGCCTACAGCAGGAAGTCCACTTTGCCAAGCCTTTTTCTCGGGGAGCATCGGTGTCTCTTCCCCCTCCTCTCCCTCTCCCACTGGCTGCAGCTGGCTTTTCTTGGGCCCCAAGGAAACACGGGAGAAGGAAATAATATTAGAGAAGGGTAGGACCCAGGAAGGGGGGACTTTGAAGAAGGGACGCACTGGACGTGGATAAGCCTTGGAGGGGCCACTGCAGTGCAGACTCAGGAACCGACGAGGCTGGCAGCTCAGGCGGGAGAGGTGGGCTTCGTGGGGGAGGCGGGGCAGTTCATGACCCATGAGGCTGGGAATCCACCCCAGCACTGCCAGGCATGTGGGACCCGGCCTTGTGCTGGCTCCACCGTGCCTCTACTTCCTTGTCTATAAGATTAGGATAACAAGGGCTGGAGGCACAACTCAGTATACAATACATGCCTTGCATGCCCGAAGCCTTGGGTTTGGTCCCCAGCACTGAAATTTATATGTCTATACCTATACCTGTGTGTCCGTAGCTATATATGAGGTATGATTGAAAACTACAGTAAATGTTTACATTTTTTAAAAATGTAGGACCCATTGCCATGAATCCCCTTAAAAATATTTCCCTTGCCACAAACTGATCCCATCGTCCTTGCCACTTTCTGAAGCAGCTCTGGAGGTCTTTTGTAAGTCTCTTCTGTTACACCATTGCGGCTGCCTCCGTATCCTGAATCAATTCAAAATCTTGAGCTTTCATGGTCATTTTGAGTTTGGGGGGGAACCGGAAGTCGCACAGAGGCAGAGCTGGTGAATGCGGTGGACGAGGACTCACCATGATGTCCTCACAAGGCCGCCTTTCCTCTGGGTGGCACTCAGCAGCAGCATTCACTGCATTTTATGTCACACCTCCTGAAAACACTCCCAACAGAGGACTTCCAGAAGGGCTTCAGAAAGTGGCAATCACAATGGGATAAACGTGTTTGAAGTAAGTGCTATGTAATATGCGCTGTTATTTTTATTCTTGTTATGTAAGCGGTAGAGGACCATCAGCATCTGAATCAGAGAGCTAGAGGGTAAACTAAGGCAGGAAGAAGCCAGCACATGCTGTCTGTCCACACCTTCTAGACACAGGGAGGAGGTAAGAAAATGTGTTTCATGGGTGTCATTCTAAAGAAGCCTGGTAGGGGGCAGCAGCTGGGAAGCACCTGTAACTCAAAGTAGCGCGATGGAAGGTCTGAACAGCCCATACTAGGGTACTCCCAGAGGGAGCACTACTTTGTGGCAGAGGTGTCATCAGAGCTGGGCCTTGGAGCATGAGGAGGAGGGAAGGGAAGTCTGTGGGCTCCGTGAGCAGCGCAGGCAAAGGCCCTGAGCCAGCAGAGAACAGGAGCCAGGCGTAATGACAGAATCTCACACATCAGCCGCAACAGGAGGAGACATAACCAGACCTCTGGGTAACGGGTCCACCAGTGCTCTATGGCAGGACGAGATCCTTGAGCAAGATCGGGAAGCGGGAGAGCTTCCTGGGGAGGATGCGTCTGACATCATGCCAGGTGTGTGGGTGGCGGGAAGCTCGCGAGAGACTCAGACAGGAAATGGCGTATGCCCAGGCCTCGTGGCAGAGGGGGCCTGGTGACTGGGCCACAGGGAGCCAGAGGAAAATGCATACAAGATGCAGCTAGGGAGGCCGAGGGCCTTGGGGCCTCGTGGAAAGTTTTAGACTTTTCTCCCGAGGCCTCGGGAAAGTGTCTGGGGAGAGGAGGGCGGCTGTGAGAGCAGGTCACGTGTGGACACGCAGCAGGCACGTGGTATTGAGTTGACAGCAGCCATGGCCACACGTTGGCCATGTCGCTCAGCGCTAGGGACTGTGGGTGCCCACCTGCTGGGGTACAGTGACCCCCCTTCCCCTGCTCCGGGTGAGGATGACACACCACAAGCACTGGTCACGTGTGATATGGTGGCTCTGGTCCTTCCTTGGGACTAACTGCTATTTGGTGGTTTGTTTGTTTGTATTTTGGTCTTTTTGAGACAGGATTTTTGCTTTGTAGTTCAGGCTGGCCTTGAACTCACTTTGTAGCCCAGGCTAGCCTCAAACTAGTGATTCTCCTGCCTCAGCCTCTCAAAGTACTGGAATGTTAGGCACACACCACCACACCCGACCTAATTGTTGGTTTTTTAAAAAGTCAGATCAGACTCTGAGCAGGGAGCTGTGACTGCCTCCTGCCCACAGGAGAGTGGCTCAGGGACAGCGGGTTATTCCCCTTCTGTCGCCAATCTCAAGAGCAAGAGACTGGCAAGCTGCCCAAGCAGGCTCCCGCTTCTCTGCACTTGGCCTGGTGATTCCCATCAAAAATGACTTTGTTGAGTTTTGTTGGTATTTGGGGTCATAAATCTCTGAGCAGAGTAGATTCCGTGAGCATGAGCCACGTGCCAACCGAGAGAGCAGAGATCTGATTGGGAGTCAAGGTCTGAGAGATGGACTTGCTGTCATTCTGGGGAAATCCACTCTGGTTGGGTTGGGTTGGGTTGGTTTGATCAGAAGCACATGATGGCCAGACTCTGGGAAAGAAATGAGCACTTTGGAACTTTAGGTCCCTTTCTGTGGCCAGGTCTTGCTCATCTTGGCTCCAGGGAGGTTGGGGTAAGGGAGCCGAGAGAAGCAAGGCCAGTCCTAGACAGACAGAGCATCACAGAGGGGCACCCAGCTCCCGCCACCGCGGGGAGCATACGTGGCCTGCTGGGACCTGGGCAGGAAGGGGGGACCTCTTCCTCTGCCTATTGCATCCTTCCTGAGAGGGTCACCCTGCGCCCCAAACCACTCAATCATGTTCCTGGCTCATCTATTCCCTGCTGAGTATTTCAGACAAACTATTTAACCTCCCGAGGCCTGAGGGTCTGCATCTCACAGGGTTCGTGTGAGATGGAAATGATTGATGTAAAATGAGTGGATCGGTACCTCGAATGATGCCTGGACAACGCCTCGTTTATGAGCAAATAAACGTGCAATATGCTCGAGATAAGTACTCTGGGGACCATTGAGGCCGAGTGAGGGGATGAGAGTGTGGGCGGCCTGGTGACAGATCTGATGACATAGAACCAGAGCCCCCGACAGCTGGAGGGGAGCTGGCCGCTGAGAGAGAGCAGGCAGGGCAGGCCGGCAGTGTGGCTGGTGCAGGGGCTGGGCGGGGGGATGAGGGGCGATGAGCAGGGATCGCCCCGGGCCTGGTGGTAGGGCATTGGTCTGGGGGGGAAGTGGGGTGGGAGGTGACCAGTGAGGGTGCGGAGCTGAGGGGTGATGGATCCAGCAGATCTCAGAAGGGTCCCCTGGCCCTGGCTGCACTGGGAACGCTGGTAGATGGCGCAGGCAGAGGAGACCCCAGAGACAATGGCTTCATGCTCACTGGCCCTCTGCCCTCCGTGGGCCTCTTCAGGGCAGTGGTCTGGTTTTCCTGACAACCAGGACACACCTTCCTCCTCCAGCAAGGCTTCCGAGTACAGGGAGTGGAAGAGGTCACCTCCAGGGGCCTCCAGGAACCCAGCTAAAGCTCTGCCCCACAGTCAGGCCTGTGCACATGCGTGTGTATGTCTGTGTGTGCCTGTG